>JAFBJT010103895.1:0-23559 GCA_016785325.1 Chascanopsetta lugubris
TTATATCCTCAACAGCATTTAGAGTTCTTGTGATGGATTAACTTTTCATCTTTAAATCTGATGTGATCACCGTTAGATCCTACGGATATCAGGGTTTTCGGGTGATAAACGCACACGTACTCGAACACAGATCCAGCGATGTGATGTTTGCAAACGTATATACTGTACACACTGTACATACTGTACATACTGTACTTACTGTTGATTGCCTCTGGGTGCAGTCTGACTCAGCCACTCTCTGCTGACCTGCCCAGCTGAACCCTCTTCTACCTTAGGGTTGATTCAGTTTGAGTTTTCATTCATCTATTGTCAGATCTATCCATCGAGCGCTTTTTCATTTGTACTGTATTTCGCAGGTTCAATCATTTTTTTTTAAAGTGTATTCTCTCGCAAATGTTCCATTTATAGTGTTTGTGCTGCGCTGACCCCTGTGCACAGCTGTGGGACTTTAGTTTTATAGTGAAGATCCCCATGATTAACAACATGAGAGCTCCTAAAAAGTGAAGTCAAACCATCATGATCAACCCCCTGGTGGCTGGTTGTGGTATTGGTCATAAATCTTCTATATTATTGAGACATCTGCCAAAGTTACTGTCATTTAGCTCGTTCTTAGCGCTGGTGAATATGCAGTGTTGTTTTTATTTATTCCCTGGTTAATTGGATTTATTGCTCAGACTCCCAGAAACATTTTTTGGCTTAACTTCTGCACAATGACAGGTCAGTGATATCTAACGCTTATTATTCTCTGTGTGTCAGGCATAATCCCTCCAAATTACCTTTTTGAGCTCATATCATTAAATCACAATAAATCAATGCATTTGATTTTACCATTGTCTGCAAAAGTGTGATGCGATAAACAAATCGTAAAACGTGATATTATTTAAATGTCCTGTCATTTTCCTTGTGGCTTCTCGTCGGACCGTTGCAGAGCGAGACCCTGGTGAATCCCACCAGGACAAGAGGATGACTGACCCCCTGCGACGCCCTGCGGCGGGTGCAGGGAGATTAGTGGGCGGCTCCTGGACCCCTGCCAGGGTTTAATGGAGCAGTAGTAACTAAATTGACAGAGATGCTTGATGGCCAACAAAGACCCAAAACAGCGGAGGCTTTACTTAAAAACTGGGCCAGGCTGATTTAGCCCTAAGCTGTTTCAGATCCAAATGATTCCACACCGGTTATGAAATGAATTCAGATTAAGTGCGAAGGCCCCGCTCCAACGCGTGAACACGCAGGGCCAGGAACCATATCCTGCATTCACACAGTCACAATCAGGTTTCCACTCACAGCCGTGGAGTTTATGCTTTCCTGCAATGACCGCTGGCCACAAGTCAAGAATGTGAACAACAGGGGTCGGATAAGAGCCGGGCAGGAGGGGGCGCGGAGGTTTGAATTCCCATGAATCACTTTGGTGCAGTGACCACTAGGTGCTAGAATTCGAGGTGACCTGGGAAGAGGCTGTATCCTGTTGCTAATAAATCAGAGGCGTACGTGGGGTGACACAAACTCTGGGTAAACTCTGCCCTGAGGGCAGCAGCGTGGAGGTGAGCGGGGACTCGGCCACGAACCGAAATGGTTTGACGGACAGGCGTCTGTGACAGAAAGTGGCGTTCGTGCTCCTCAGGGGACGATCCCTCGACTTTTCTCGAAGTAGGGGCTGAAGGGTCGTTCATCCTCGGAAATACTAAAAGACCGTGTGAAACCTGTTCATGACATTACAGGTGTCGATTCTTCATCAAAATGTCTATGAATATGTAGACTTAAAGGTGCAGTGTGTACGATTTTTGTCAATTTGGTCACTTGTGAAAATATTACAAAACAATTACATATGGACATTTTCATGAATTTGTAATCTCGGGAATTTAATCTTCCACTCTGCACTTTTAAATATTCCAAAATGTAAATAGTCTGTTGAATTGTATATCTACACCATCCATAACGTGTGCAAAAAGATGTCCTTTGTACAAACCATGGTTATTCCCACTCATTTTGGCGTAAAGTGGTAAATGGAATGGCGGTGAAGACGACAACTCCCATGATCCCCCTCTGCTTGACTCGCTCTCTTTGTTGTCATGGCGAGGGTTTACACACCGGACCCATGTGACTCTGCGCTGCCAAGGCAACAAGAGAGTGGCATCAGAGAGGCTTCAAGCTAATCCACCTCAGTCTATTATTTTGTGTCAAGTTCAGACAAGCAGGTCACAACCTTTTACCCTTGGACTCCAAACAGTGTCGGAAAGATTATGCTCAACACAATGTATTCAGGGGCAAAGTGACCCAGCATGCCCCCCCCCCCCATGACTCTCAAGTACCACCCAGGAACTGCGGGAGAGGGAAAGCGTTGTCATTATGTGGGGTCTCGGTGTGATGGAGGCAGTCGCCCGTCGCTAATCCCCCCCATTTAAGAGCCCCGTCAGTATCTGCTTAAAGGGACATTATGCAGGAAATGTTATGCAAATGGGGGGTTGATCGCCTCATCCTTGCGTCAGCCACTTGTTTTGTTTTTCCCCCTGTCTGCCGTGTGCCACGCTGATCTCTGGCTTAGGCAGGGCCATAATCTTTTAACACCTATCTGGCAGATTTGTCCATTGTTGTCAGATTAGATATGAGACTGAAACTTCAAGCCGCCGTATACCGCTTATTTACTTTCGAACAAGCAGAGCCACGCGTGGGTGAGACACGGGAGGGGGGGCAGCGTGTGGGAGTTCACTCGCTGGTCGTGCGTCTTTGCATACATTTGCAGGAGTCAGTCAGTTATGACTGGTGTGATTTTGTGTGTGTGTGTGTGTGTATGTGTGTGTGTGTGTATATATACATGGAGGCGGCGGGGGGGGAGGGGGGTCATCTAAGCAGATTACCTCTATAAATCTATGTCGGGATGCATTTCTGCATGTCTAGTCATGCAAAGGCGGAGAGCGTGAGAATGCAGGCCCAAAACATGTTGTTTACAGTAACACACACATCCTGGTGGACTGTCTGAGGGGCGCCCAGCCCCGGTCGGAGCCACTGGCACATGACTGACACCTGCTGCACGAGTGGAAGCACATGCAAAACGTGCACACGACGCCCCCCCCCCTCAAAAAAAAAAAAAAAAAAGATTCACTGGCATAAATGCTTGTGTTTGTATTCGCACCATGGGTTTGCCGCTCGGCCCGCGCTGATTTAAAAAAAACAAAAATAAATAAAGTAAAAAAGAAGCTGGCGCAGGAAAAGAATGGCTGTGGGCCCAGATATTTAAAGCCGGTTTCCTGTGTTTGACATTTACCTTGGAATAAGGAACAGCATTGTGACTCACAGCTGTCAGAGGTGCAGCATGGGAGCAGAGCTGGCAACATGTTATATGTGTTTAGGGTACGTGTGTGTGGGTGGTGGGGGCGGACCAGATGTTGCCCCCCCACTCCCCCGGCCCCCAAACCACCACAGGGTACAAACTCTATCACTGGCACTGCAGGTGGTGGGAAAAAGGGAGGGGCGAGAGAGAGGAGGAGAGAAGGAGTGAGTGAGAAACAAGGGCAAACAGGAAGCGTGGACAGTACAACACACGTACACCGTTTCCTGCAGGCGCAGACAGATAAGGAACAACACTTTGTTTGGAGCTGGATCTGCAACCTGAAGCGTTTCCCACTCTCTGAAGCTGCGTCTCGTCAGACGCTGGAACAATTCTCCTGCGCCGCGGCTGTGATCTTGTGGAGCAAAGACAAAGTGTGGGTTTGGAGTTAGTTGACTCATTTTCATTTTCATCAGCATCATGGTCGCTCTCAAGGGGACGGTTTTAATGGCGGGACGAAAATGTGATTACAACGTAACATGTTGTGAAAATAACTGTCTTCGTACTTTATTGACCATTTATTCAAGTAACACATTTTCCACACATTGAATATATGGCTACACATACAAAGTGGCATGTGTGATGAACCAGAGCTCATGGGCAACGTGTGCTTTAGACTTTCAGACAGTCAAATGCCTTTAATCTCTCGAGGGCCACATAAAATGCTCTGGCCGGCCACATTCGGCCCGTCGGCCATAAGTTTGACACATGTGAATTAAGAGCAACAAATACTCATCTTCACCGCATGGTGAAATTCCTACAACTATTGGAGGAATATGAGTACATATGACGACGTGAGCCCACGTGTAGGGAGCAATGTTAAGGCCCAAACTGTCCATGGTGAAACAAAGGGTGTGAAAGCTTGATCATAAACAATTATCACCTGCAGCGTTGTCGTCCGCACACTTATTAACACCAAACACTCATCGCAGCAGATGATGTGATGTGTTTGTACTTTGATGATGAGTGAGTCTTTGTAAGGTGTTAAGGGAATTATTTTTCACTTCTAGAGACATAAGTTGAATAATAAAACGACGATAAAAATGTTTTCATTCCTTTAGAATGAGCCCAATGTGTTTACATCTGGAGAAGAGCTTCTCTTTCAGAGGCCGCCATGTTGGACAGACTAAACATTTTTAGTCATTTGAGATAAGATAAGATGAGATAACATTTATGTTTACAGCCAAAGAATGGCAATGTCTGGTGACAGTCTAACAATGTTAGTTTGAACCTTCAAAACCTGGGCAAGAAGAAAGTGGAAGCAGTTTACAGATGTACATATGCAAATGGTGATGATGGAGCAACATCTCCTCCTATTGGCCAATAGTGGTAATGTATCAAATTCGAATTTTCTTTTTTTCTTTTTTTCTTTGGAGTTCTGGATTTGGGCAATAGAATTATTTTGGTAATTATTGCAACTAATTAATTAGTAACCAATCTAATGTAATTGTTCTCATTTTCATCATGATCATTTGTACTGATGAGAAGGAAGCCATCTTTACTCATGTTATGTTACAAATATGAAAAGACTATTAATATGATATTTGTCTTCCTTCTGGCTCATTTTCCAATCACGAAATATCAACAGTTCATTCTTCATTAATATTTGCTATGAATATGATTCATCTCATTCTGTGTCATTGCACAAAGAGTCATTTCAAACCAAAGCCATTTCTCAGAGGATAGAAATGTTTCCGACTAAAACGAATTCAACCGATATTTATATTACATTTCATTTTTAATAGAAGTGAATATTGCACACGCTGATCAGGCTGGACCTTTAAAGAGATACGCATGGATCCCTCTGTGGTGCTGATATCTGCCGTGCTTTGTCTTCTCTGGTGATTTCCTCATGCTGCTGTCTTCATGAGGTAATCTCCTCTGACCTCCAGCCCCTCTCAGTGGGAGTCACCATGCAATCCCATTAAGAGGAAATGGTCATAGAGCTAGAGGGTATCTCCCACCTGATTGGCCGCCTTTGTTCTTTCAAATCGAGGTGTCTCCTCCAGCCTGTATTGGCACCAACAGGCCGGTAGCTGTGTGTGGGGGGGTGGGGGTGGGGGGGGGGGGCAGTTGTCTTTCACAGTTACAGTGCAGGGCTTCTTCATGTGGCAGAGCTGCCGGGATGATGGCAGAGTAACATGACAAGACATGGCCGCTCAGAGACGCGAGAGACCCAGCAGGCCGAGGGAAGAGCTGAGCTGCATGTTGGTGGGAGACGGGGCAGTGGGCAAGACCAGCATGGTCATCAGCTACATCTTTAACGGATACGACGACGAGTACACGCAGACGGCCTTCGACGTCTTCACCGGTGAGTTGAGGCTCTGTTCTCCCGATGCAACTGTACTTGTGGTACTTTATTTATTTTTGCTGACCTCCAGGTTTGGTCCACGTCAACGGCGTCCCAACTCGCATCAAGCTGATAGATACAGCCGGACAGGTACATGTTCCACTCCACCTTTTTTTTGTTTTTTGTTTTATTGACTGTGTATTTTGTTTTCACGCCCCTGATCCTCGCCTCTGGTCATTTGAACCCCTCAGGAGGAGTTCGGTCACCTCCGCTCTCTGTGTTACGCCCACGTGGACGTCTTCATCCTCTGCTTCAGCCTCGTCAACCCCGTCTCCTTCGACAACGTGGCCTCCAAATGGATCCCTCAGATCCGCGCCGGCAACCCGACCTCCCCCGTGGTCCTGGTCGGAACTCAGTCGGACCTCAGCCACAACGCCGACGTCCTCCTTCGCCTGCACCAGCGCCGGACCGAGCCGGTGCGCCGCGGCCAGGTCAGGAGGACGGCGCGAAGGGTCAGGGCGCACGACTATGTGGAGTGTTCGGCCCTGACGCAGCACAACCTCAAACACGTGTTCGACTGTGCCGTCTCTGCTGCCATTCAGCACCGACGCACGGGAGGTGAACCTGAAAAAGTCAGCCTGGTGAAACGCCTGAAGAGTTTCAGTTTCTGGAGGAAGATCTTTGGACACCTTTAGGTGCATTAGTGCATTTTTTGGATTGTTTTCCCACTGAATGTGGATTGTGCACTAAAGGAACAAGACTTAACTCCATGCACTGACGTCCAATGCGCAAGGTCCTGCCAAAAATGTGATGATCGGAGCATTGGGTCTGTAATATATTGTGGTCTTGACTTGTCATGTTTTGTCGCAGTTGTTCATATTTTTGTGTGAGTCTGTGAGATTTTTGAATAAATGCACGACAGTGTAACATATCCAGGCTGGGTGTCTTTGGATGCTGCAGTGGCGAGAGACTGTCGGGGATGAAAATGGAGGGAAAACACAAAGTGTCTTTTGGGACAAATGGTCCCATGCTGTTACTTTGAAGTGTTACTTTGCAAGACAAAGGCTATGTCATGGTGGCCTCTAATGGAAAGAGTGGGGAGGGGAGTGTGGGGGGGGTGGGGGGGGGGCGGCCCCCTGGGGGGGGGGGGGGGGGGGGGTGCGCTCCTTCTATCTAGTATTTTTGTTGTCACTTTTTCAAGCTATCTTTACCTTCGACAACATTATGTGTACATCATGTGTGATCTGGAGACATCTATTGATGAAGTTGCATATCGAATCCATCACCTCACCCTTCTCTTTTGAGCATGCATGCAGGAGAACCTCTGGTGACCCTCAGTTGTCATTAAAGCCCAAAAGGTGTTAAGTACCTCCACTCCGGGCTATTATAAAAACATAACGGCCCCCATAGGGAGACCCACCCCTGATACAGATATACATTAAAGGTCTCATTTTTGGGTAATGTTGAATAAAGCAAGTCATACATTGAAGTGATTATCCATTCGTAAAAATATCAGTGTATCATTGTTCTGTAGTCCTAAAAACAGAAGTGACAAAAACGGATCCAAAATCTAACACACCAAACCTTTAACGTCATGCTGACGATTTGTGTGTTCACTGCATTTGATCAGAATCCCTGTGCTGCCACTGGTACTTCTGTTGTTGGTTGATTTCGAGTCAACTCATCAATCAGGAAACAAAAGCTCATGTTGAGGCATGTTCCCAACAACGACTTTCAAAACACCCACCCACGTAGAATGTATTTTTTGATAGAATGATGACATTTTTTAATTACAGTAATTAAGGTGCCAGAAGTGACCAGAGGTAACTACTATATACCAGAGTTTGAGCTGTGATGATTTTCTCGGGTATTTATTATATTATAGATTATAAGGATGGGTGAAGTATAAAGTTGACCAAGTGTTATTTTGTACAGCACTAAGTGTACTACTATCAGCTACAACTAAAACCACTACTACTGTTACCACTACTGCTACTTCTACTACTACTACTACTTCTACCACTACTATTACAAACAATTACAATAATGAGACTAAGAATGATCAAAACTGCTAAATACTCCACACTGAATTTATATAATATCGTATTTTATATTGTTATATGTTATATATTGTATCACCTCACCCTCACCCTAGTTGTTATTAAAACTCAAAAGATGTTTAGTATATCCACTCTGGGCTGCTGGAAAAACATGGCGTCCTCCGTAGAGAGGGACCCCCTCCACATGTAAATATACATTGATGGACTCATTAATGCAATAAAAATAAATCATCTTGGTGAATTATGAATACATGAAAGTATTCGAATATTTTTGTAATATTTTTCGAAGCGTGGCCAGTGTTTGGAGATGTAATATCTCCAGTGTGTCCGGGTTCTGCCCCGGGGGTCTCCTCCCAGGGAGACGTCCGGCCGAGGGAGACCTGACAGAAACCAAAACCACCTCATCTGACTCCTATCGATGTCAAGGAGCAGCAAATATAAATAATATAGTAAGCAATATAACATAACATAACGCTATCATTACATTACATTATTAAAGGCCTATCCCATCCACGTCTCTATTAATAAAGGCCTATCCTATTAAAGGCAATATGTTAATATTGCTCGAATATGTTATTGAAAGATGTGGGCAACTGCTCATGAGGAAAACAAACGGGAGTGATTGAGTAGGACTTCATTTCCCATGATGCATCAGCATCTTCCCCTGCTTTGACCCTGTGACTGAAAATAATCTGATCAGCTGATGTGACCTGGCAACAAAATAGCATAGCTGCTAGAGAGGAGCTGTGGCAGGGAGGGGGCTGAAGAACAAAACAATGACACTGCTCGGACGAATCCGAACACACTGACACTAGTTCTAACGAATTAAAGACTTTTGCTCGGAACCTCTCGGATTCAGCTCCCGGGTAGGAGACCAGTCGACAGGGGTTTTCGGCTCCTCGGCGTCGTTGCGCGGCTGCTTGTTTTTGTTGCTATGTTGTTCCAGCTCAGTTGACAGACAAGGAGGCTAGCTGCTGCTTTGTGCGGCTGTGCACTGTTTGGACCCGCTACCTCCGAGATTTTGAGCTTTTCCTCTCGGAGAAAAAAGTTGAACCTGTCCGTACAAAGCAGCTAGCTGTTGGCTTCGCGTTCCTGATTGGATGTTACATTATTAACCGAGTTAGCTAGCAAGCTGCTGGGGGCTGGGGGGGGAGAGTTGCTAGCTAACTAGCCTGTTGTTGTTAGCATCAACATTTGCACATACACCTCTTCAGGGAGAGTTGTTCGTCTTTCCCGGTATGGTTAGGGTTCTGTTCTGGTTCTGTTAGACACGCTTGAATGTGTTTTCGTCAACGATGCAGCTAAATGCTAACTTGAACCAATTCAGTGTTGGTGGAAAGAAGATATCTGGTGTAACTAAGAGAGACGCCCTTTCCCCACTCGCCTAAATTTGCACTACATTATATTATCAACGCTATTTTCAGACCCCTGATGCTAAACGTGTTTTTTATAAATTGCACATATTGTTGTCACAGTCAGTGGTTCTGTTAACATACGTTTTTTAAAGTAAATATTTGCCAGTATTAATTATATTTGTATACCTCAGTCTGACTGACTGCAGTTGGAAATAGCTCGTGCCGTTCATTGTCAAAGCTGCTCCAACAAGCACTGCTCTGTATCCAAGTTGTAGGAAAGGATGAGTGGCCATGGCCCATCTTTGGAAAAAGGAGTTAACACCAGTTTAATATGCCAAGAGAGCTATGCCTGTGGTGGCTCTGAGGAGGCCACCTACGAGTGTGATGAGTGCAGGAGCCTGCAGTGTGTCCGCTGTGAGCTTGAACTCCACAGCCAAGAGCGTCTGAAGAGCCACGAGCGGTACCAGATCGGCCCCGGTCACGTCCCCTACTGTGACAACTGCAAAGGAGGCAATGGGGACAATGGCAAGCGCCACCGGTCGGTGGTCCGCTGCCAGACCTGCAAGGTCAACCTTTGCCAGGACTGTCAGAAGCGCACCCACAGCGGAGGCAACAAGAAGAAACACCAGCTCACGTCTTATCCACCCCCACCCAAACGTCCCGAGGTCAACTCTGTCCCAACACCTGCTCCTCCCCCCGTTCAAGTGGTTGATGAGACCAAGGCTCAGAGGGCAAAACTCCTGGAGAAGGTTTCCAGCTTTCTCCTGGTTGACGAGAATGAGGAAATGCAGGTGAGTTGGACAAATGTTAGCTGAAACATAAAATGTCTGTTATTGTGTAGGATTTAGCGACAACTAGGGGTGAAGTGGCATGATGCTGCTGAATCAAGCTCATCTCAACATGAATGCCAGTCATCTCACTTCAATCTGACACACCGGGCCTTTTATCCCCCCCCCCCCCCCCCCCCCTCTAACCCCAACTCTAGTTAAAAGATGATACTTCGTTCATGAAGAGCCTGAGCTGCTCCCCTGACCAGCTCCTGAAGGTGGTGTCAATCTTCGGAAACACGGGAGAGGGCAAGTCTCACACCCTGAACCACACCTTCTTCATGGGGAGAGAAGTTTTCAAGACCTCTCCCACACAGGAGTCATGCACGGTGGGTGTGTGGGCGGCGTTCGACCCCATCCACAAAGTGGTGGTCATCGACACAGAGGGTCTGCTGGGGAACAGCTCCAAACAGGGCCAGAGAACCCGTCTACTGCTCAAGGTGCTGGCTATCTCCGACCTCATCATTTACCGCACCCACTCTGACCGTCTCCACGACGACCTCTTCAAGTTCCTCGGGGATGCTTCGGATGCCTACCTGAAGCATTTTACCAAGGAGCTGAAGGCAACGACCGCCCGCTGTGGCCTGGACGTCCCACTCTCCACCCTGGGCCCTGCGGTGGTTATCTTCCATGAAACGGTTCACACTAAGCTTCTCGGCTCAGGTAAGACATCTCAACATGGCAAAACTTTAGATTAAACCCAAATTTGACTCAAAAGTTTCAATTAGAGCAGCACATTTTGGTTTTATTGCCATGAATTTGAGTCTATCAGTGTAACGTCAGACAGTAGGAGTCTTTAAAATAAACTACAGGTTTGACACCAAGGTTAATTACAGACTAAACAAATGTTAACCTGCAGGGTTAGTCATTCTTCCGTCTTTAGCACCTGACGCTGCAGAGGTAATTCTAGCTTTGAACAAAATATGTGACTACTCCTGTTTAGACTAAACAGAAAACACAACAACAACAAAGAAAAAAAATAGCTTACTCTAAAAAAAGAATAGCAATGCTCCAGTTTATCATTTCTTTTCATCTGCTCAGGTGTTGCAGCAGCCAGTACTTGTAGTTAACCACAAATTTAAAGGTACTTTTCTAATTTGAATGCAGCAATTCGTTTTGTTGTCCTGGCGCAGTGATATTAAATCTTGTAGAGATGTGGAAGAAACAATACAGTCTCAGACAGGAAAGGAGGGCCTGGTATTCATGGTACAACATCAAATAGATTTGTCTGCATTTAGGAAAACGGCTCAAGGCTTACTTAGGGTCAAAATTGCCATTAAGATGTCAGCATTATATCTACAAACTATAGCTGATGTTTTGTAAATGTGCAAAGACCCCAAAGAACTGGCAGTCTAAGGACCGACACTGCAGTGTTCTTGTCACTTGGTATCCAGGAACTCCCAAAAATAGGTATAACGAAGCTTAGTTTTTTCAAACGTCAAATCTTGTGCTTTTGTATGCCTGAGGCTACAGAAAATCTGCTGTGTATTTGTAGTATAAAAGCTACAGCTGTGTTTCCTTTTAGATCATAAGTCATCCGAGTCAGTGGACCGTCTTCTGTCAGAGCGCTTCAGGAAGCTGTCCCGTTTTCCCGAGGCGTTCAGTTCGGTCCAGTACTGGGGCACACAGACTCTCAACCCACCCACAGACTTCCATGGCCTGCAGAATAAATTGGAGCAGCTCCTGGATAACAACGCCACCCGCTCCCCACGCACCCCTGTGGTCATCTTCAAAGCCCTGCAGGTAGGGCTGTGAAATGTCGACCATTTTGTGTCTGCTGGTGTGCTGTTGCAAATCAAAAAGGTGATGTCGAATTGCACAAGTTATTTGTCATTACATGTTGGTTCTCTTCCTGCAGGCGCTGAGCGAGCGCTTCAATGGGGAAATTGCTGGTGAGCTGGCAGCACACAGCTGCTTCTTTCCAGATGAATACTTCACCTGCTCCTGCCTGTGCCTCAGTTGTGGGTTAGTGCTCGTCTTTTTATATTGTTACACACAAATAATCGGACAGTTTCTTGCCTATTGTTCACACTTATCACTTCTACTACAGCTCCGGTTGCAAGAACAGCATGAACCATTTAGCAGAGGGAGTGAGCCATGAGGCGAAGCATCGCTGTCGCTATTCTGCTTTGTATGATAATCGTGTTTTCACCTGCAAGGTAAGAACAGCAGCTCACCGTCTTCACAAAGACAGATCTAAGTCAATGACTCTGCCGAATCTGAGCTTAATGTTGAAATCTTGGTTTTCCTGCATCACCTCAGGCCTGCTATGAAGGAGGAAAGGAGGTCATCGTTGTACCTAAGACCTCGGCCTCCTCTGATTCTCCATGGCTGGGCCTCGCCAAATACGCTTGGTCAGGGTGAGTAGCCAGAGAGTGACCAGCAGGGTCGCAAGTTAGGGGGGTTGGGTTAGGGTTATGTTACTCTTACAGTGCCTTTTTTTAGTTACCATGCCCCAGACTCTGAGCTGAAATCATAATTTTCTGTTTACACTGACCAATATTGTCTATAGTGGCAAGTTGTCCTTTCCTATTTTGGTGTTCCAAATCAAAAGGCCAGTGATGCACCTCTGGTTTGATGTTGTACACAGGCTTAAGAAGTTTAATGTCCATCCCAAAAAGTCCATTTTCCAATTATTTATTGTCCAAAATAACAAACCAAAAAGAACAAAGGAATTCGGCTCTTTGCTTTTCTCGTGCACTGGTAAAAAAATCATATGCTCACCCAGGTGCATGCCGGTCCTCTACCTGACAAACTAAATCACCTCCGGTGCCCACGGGGTTTCCCAATTAAATCCAAACAAATAACAAATCAATTACTGGTTAAATTAAATAAACAGAACAAGAAAAATATGACTAAATAAATTACTAATAAAGAAAACTACGTCATGATACGTTTAACCATTAAATATAAGCAAAATAAAAATATATAGACCCTACACTGTCCATCAGCAAATTTTTTGAAAGTCATGGTTGTCATATCTTTAGGTATGTCATTGAATGTCCAAACTGTGGAGTGATCTATCGGAGTCGCCAGTACTGGTATGGGAACCAGGACCCTGTAGATACAGTTGTGCGGACTGAGATCCAGCATGTGTGGCCAGGGGTGAGAGAAACATTATTATATATATTAATTATAGTAGACCTACAACGATATGCATGAATGGCACGTATCTAATAAAAAAATGGTGTCTTTGTATAGTCCGATGGATTCTTAAAGGACAATAGCTATGCAGCACAGCGTCTTCTGGATGGAGTGAACCTAGTGGCCCAGTCTGTGTCAGAGCTCAGTGTCAAGCCTGCCAAGGCCGTCACCTCTTGGCTGACAGATCAAATCGCCCCGGCCTACTGGAAACCCAACTCCCTCATCTTGGTGAGTGACACCCCCCTCCCACCACCATCAGCCAAGTCAACACTTCTGTGCCCAGTGGGATGTTTACTGTCTGTGGGGCTCTCTGCCCATTACACAATGGTGTTTTGCCCACCAGGAGAAAAAAAGTTGGCTCGAGTGTGTGTCCCCCCCCCTCCCCTGTTGTTATTGGTCAACAACAGCCTCTGTTTTTATTTCCGTCCTTGCACAAGGTGTGCCATAAGTGTCACGCAGTCTTCCAGGACAACGACAACAAGCATCACTGCCGTGCCTGTGGGGAGGGCTTCTGTGATGGCTGCTCTTCCAAGGCTTTGCCTGTCCCGGAGAGAGGCTGGGGTCTGGCCCCTGTCAGAGTATGTGATGTCTGCTTTGAGCAGAGAGCTTTGTACGAAGGTATTGCCCTCTCCAATTTGTTTTGAAGGTCCTCCTCGGTTTTCATCCCCTGTGTGTCAGTGATTATTGGGTAAGCTGTGATGTTTTTGTCACGCAGAGCGACGTGAGGCAGAGCGAGATGAGGAGGAGAGTGGAACCCTGGCCAGGAAGGTTGGAGAGGCAGTCACTAACACTATAGGGGTTGTGGTGACAGCTATTGACATCCCACTTGGTGAGTGTTTTCCTAAATGAAAACTTTAAGACAGTTGTTATTCAACAGGAAAGAATGACATGAGTGTGAGTGCCCTCTGGTGGCAGAGGTGAATCGTGCAGCAGGAATAAATAACTGTCGAGTCTTCTGTCTAGTTTTGTTTTGAGCCGCTTTCCTGCTTCGGGAGCCGACTCTTGTTCCTCGGTGCTCGGCAGCGTTGTGCCACACTGACATTCCGAAAGTTTTACATTATATATAAATATATATATATATTCCTTACAGACTCGTTACTATGACCAAGAATCCCACAGGTCCCTTTGTATTTACTGTAAACCATGCAAATTCTGTAGACGATACAACAAATGATATGTTAAATTCTATCTATACATAAATAATACATTGAAAAAACAGCATCATAAACCAATATGAATAGTAATGGAATCTCTTGTATTGTTGCGAAATGTGCAACTGACTTTCTTGACGGCTTCATGTTGAAAGTCTTATGGAATGCACCACACTTGTTGGCTCATTTCCTTTTATGCGTTTTCCTGCTTAAAATCCATTAGTTATTTTGAGGTTTGTTTGAGCGAATGTTCATACTTCTCAATCTGTTTCATCAATATTAACTGACAGGTTTTCATAACAAGTAACATGATATATTCCTGTCTTGGTAATTAAACTGAGGTTGAATTGTGTCAGCAAAATTAAACGCTGCGCCCATTCAAACAAAGGGTTCTGTTTCATTAACATCTGTCGCAAACCTCAACAGTTTCAAAACTACCTACAATCAGTATATATTGTAATTGCAATTACATAAGCCTACTGTAAATCTATATTTAGCGCCAAAGTCCTGAGATGAACATGCTTTTTATAACCTGCTGAAAACATCTCCATATCCCGCCCCATCCCAAAAATACAACCGGCCTGGTCCTCCCTTATCAAGACAACATTGCACGACTTATTTCTACATCCTAATCTTGTTTCTGAGTTTACATCGTAACCGGAGCCCAGGCAGCTCGCACCTCCTCGCACAGCAGTTGTAGTAAGGAATGTGTGGCATGTTGGAAGCTAAATTTAAGCAGTGATAACTAATAATTAGAAGAGTTATACGTGCTAGTTACGTTTCTAATGTTACATGGGTATTTTTAATTGATTAAAAAGGACCGTCAATATGTGGAGGTAAACACTTACGGGTGTAGGAGCTGTCTTCTGGAACACAGACCTTGTTTGCTCTTACATTTAAAAGTGATAATAGTATAATGTTAATATCAAACTATCAAAGCATCTAAAGGTCCAGTAGATTCAAATATTTATATTGGCAAAAATTGGAACACAAAGCAATTATACTTGTTGTATACGTTTTTTTTAGTGTTGAATCAACCAGATGTATGAATGATTGTTTTCATTACCCTTGAGTGAGTCCTTTACAATAGGGGCGTGTCCTCTCTATGGGGTGGCCACCCTGTCGGAACATCATGTAGCCCAGAATTGACTAATATCTACTCGTGAGTTTTAATAACTAAAGATTAGCATAGGTTGTCCTGCAAATGTAGAGCCACTCATTTCTATCTACCACACCAGGCATCAAAACCCCATTCTGGAACATCTCTTATACGTGCAATGATGATAGTCGCGGGTGATGTATTGGCACAATGGTGTCGCAAGGTCACCGCCGGATGCCATTAAATCCTACACGTTGTACCTTTGACCCCTTAAATATGTACCATTTTTCTCCAAGGCCTGGTGAAAGATGCAGCCCGTCCCGCCTACTGGGTGCCTGACCAGGACATCGTGTCCTGCCACAACTGCCAGCGTGAGTTCACAGCCAAACTGTCCAAACATCACTGCCGCGCCTGTGGCCAAGGAGTGTGCGACGACTGCTCCCCGGATCGTCGGCCCGTGCCATCAAGGGGCTGGGACCACCCTGTGCGCGTGTGCACCAGCTGCAACCAGAAACCCGGTGAACTTTAACGGGAAGGGCCTTCCTTTCCGCAGAGCACGGGAAAGAACCACCTTGCCCACTTAGCTTGCAGTCTGTCACTGCTTTACCTCCGTTACTTCAATGGTTCTGCCTCCTGTCTGCGGCGAGGAAGCTCTCAGGCGTAGCTGTTTAAGAACTTTTAGAGGATATGGGATTTCAGAGTTCCTGTGGCCTTTGTAGAGCAGCCAGAACGTGAGTTACTTGACTCGAGTGTGAAACCTGCCTTCACGCTCAATGAATATTTTAATTCTTTATTGACACGAATCCCTGGTTTTACGTTAAACTTAGGCTGTTCAGCTATTTTTCTACTCTCAGAAAATATTTTAAAAAAAATCTATCATTTGAAGGATACTAGGTAGTTGAGAACCCCCCGGGGTTGGTGTGATTAGTTCCCAGCAATTCATAGTATCGAGCATTGTTTCCCTGATGTAGTACGTGTAATGGCAAGGAGATATTTTATATCCGTGCAGGTATAATGGCTCCATTGCATGCTATGTTGCAACATTTTTTTGTTTTTGCACTAAGCCTTTTTCAGCTGTTATAGGCTGTTGCTTACCATGGCCAAAAAACCCAGATATCCAAATAATGGAGTCATCTCTGTGCAACACTCTGAGGTCGGGAGTGTAGATATCTGGTGTGCCAAAAGTCATTCAGGTCAATGTGTCTGTGCTGGTATGATTATATTTTATCATGTAATTTGTGGCTGTATGAAAACAGAACTATGTTAAAAGAGTGTACATTTGAAATATTGAAAATTATTTATGTATAAAAGAAAAAAAAAGAACCTATTCGCTCTCTGGCATGCATGATGGTGTGAGAGATCCATGGCCTTTAAACTTGATCAGAATCTGAAGAAACCTCACAATTTCTTTTACCAAGTGGCATTTGTTATGTATGTGTAATAAAATGTACGTATTTCATGTTCAGATTGTTTTTAAGACACTTTAATTGACTTTAATTTGTATGTTTTCCTGTGTGTATGGAATTTGTTTTCTTAGTGCTAAATTTGTCTTTAAACCAGTTTTGACTTTTACGTTCACGCCTCCAGTTCTCCGTAGGTACAGACCAACGATGACACAGCTTGACTCATTATTGTTCAGCTCACAAAACCGTTGTTTTTTTCGTTATTTTACATTTGTTTTAGAAGTGTCATTTTTTTTCTGTTTTTATCCCGTAGACATCAGTTACTGTATTATATTTATACTTTATTGTGACCATACATAAACTACATTTTGTCCACATATGTTTTGATTTCAGGATTACACAGAAAGCAATGACGATGATTAAGTACCGAATTAGATGGAGCGACAAAGAGCTTTAACTTGTCTTGCATCATTGCAACATTTGTCTTATTGAATCATGACACGCAGCGTGGATATCACACTAAGCACAAGGTGACGCCTTTGACACATGCTTGTATTTTATTGTTAGAAAAAGAGGGAAAACGGTTTTGATTGTATGCCCTGTAGATAAAGTTGCTTTTCCGTTTTCTTGCCTCCTAACGTGGAACTTTTTGCTTCTGATGTCCAATGGGAAGACGTATCGTCTCAAAATAGATTGATCATGTGTTGAAAGTCGCATCACTCGCTCCCTGTCCTCTGTAGAAGCTAATGTTGCACAAGGTAGAATAGGAAATGCATCATGGCAGATCACTTGGGACATATCTGTGCAGCTTGTTGCTTTGAATATCCTTTGTGGTCCTTTTATTTTTTGTGAATGTGATCACTTCCTCGCTGCGCAGTGACGCTGCATTTTTAGAGTGTGAGGGACTTGCATAGAACAGTTGATGTGTGCTGAAGTGGTTGAACCTTTGCACATGATTAAAGTTGTATCAGCCCCCCCCCCACCCCCCCCCCCGCAGCGTAACATAGCATTGCCTTATTGTCTTCAGTGTGTTTTTAAAGGTACAGTGTCTCAAATTTTGTTACAGCTGACAAGAGTGCCTCCGCTTTGAAGAGTTTTGAAGTGTCACTGTGATCGAAGTATATTTAATGTTGGGTTGTCGATGCACTATGCCACTGTCACACGATGTCACCACGTAATGTTGTAAAATGTCTCCGACAGCCTGTTGTTTCTGGTAGCAGTTATTTAGCCTCCGTCTTCTTAAGGGCTTTATAGCTTCACTATTCAAAAGTTGGATATCACAGACCATTATAAGTGTTTCAGAAGTGTTAGCATGCAAACTTACCTCAGTGTTTTTAGGACTCATTCCTGCTGCACAATATATCATTAATGACTATAGGGAGAACCCTCAGTTGCTTTCAGTTATTATTAAAACTCTTATTGGGTTTGTCCATGCTGGGCTACAGTTGAAGGTGCGGTGTGTACGATTTAGTGACATCTATAGGTGAAGTTGCATATTGTATCCATCACCCCACCCTTCCCTTTCAAGCATGGAGGAGGTGGTAGCCCTCAGTTGTCATTAGAACTCAAAATGTATCTTGCACGTCTGCTCTGGGCTATTGTAAAAACATGGCGGCCCCCATAGGGTGGACCCACTCCTGGTGTAAATATTCATTAAAGGGCAAATTTTAGGGGTCATGTAAAAAGCAAGGCATACATTAGGGTGATTAAACATTTGTTAAATGTCCATATAATTGTTTTGTAATTCTATTTCTATCGACAGAAGTGACAAAAATGGACTGAAATCTTGCACACTGCGCCTTTAAGACAAGGCTGTGCAACATGGTGAGTTCCATAGAGAGATCACATATAAGGGCTCATTTAATTGTTTGTCCATGAGTTCAAACACTAATAAAAACATCAGCAAAACCCATTGATATTCCATGTCTGCTTATACAAACGACAACATTTTGCACAATGGACCTTTAAATCCCATGACACATCACTTCCTAGTGTCC
Source organism: Chascanopsetta lugubris (assembly GCA_016785325.1). Taxonomy (NCBI): domain Eukaryota; kingdom Metazoa; phylum Chordata; class Actinopteri; order Pleuronectiformes; family Bothidae; genus Chascanopsetta; species Chascanopsetta lugubris. The sequence goes on from JAFBJT010103895.1 coordinate 18,652, forward strand.
TGTATGTAGGAGGAACGAATCGTGTGCGCGCCTCACCTCCGCCACTCTCTCCAGCTCCCAAGATAAAATGAGGGAGAAGACTATTTGCCTGGTACTTAATAATGATGATAAATGAGTTATGATTATTCTAATGAATAATTAACCCAGCCTCCATGGTGGAAATCCTGTGCCACGCACCGCCGGAAGAGGGGAGGGACATAGCTACTGTTGACATGCACCTACAGCAGCAGTGAGAGGTCTCTTTAAAAAAAAAAAAAAAGTACAGTTATTCACTTGTGTACAATTTAAATACAAGGGAAAACCCTTTCAAATAATTTTGACAGTTTACCCCTCCGTCTAGCCACGCCCCGTCCGCCTTGTGCTGCGCGCGCATTGGTCCACGAATTCACCCCGCGCTCCGATTGGCCAATTCCCGTAGGTTTCCCTCAGAACTGCAAGACGCCGATATTGCGTTACATTGTAGCAAAATGGCGGCTGTCATTCAGAATCCACTAAAAGCGTAAGTAATTTAGACATTAAGACTAATTGTGAATAATTACTGTGTTGCCAGGTGGCGTGTTGCTGCTAGGGCTTCGTGCATGTCGTTTCCTGTCGTGTGCACGCGTCGTGTCGAGCTGTCCGTGTTGTATTTTGTGTACTTCTTGCATGGCAAAGTAGCAGCTCCAGCTTCTTTTTTATATTCCACAAAGATTTCTTCTTCTCACGTCGTTAATGTTTGGAACATGTGCTGCCTGACATTTCGTCCCGCACCGGGGGAGCTTCTTTCCTCGGGCTCAGCTCGGCGCTCGGTCCGGGAGAGTGTGCTCCGCTACCCGGGCTGCTGTAAATTTATTTGGGGGAGAAACTGTCGACAGCGTGCCTGGATGGTGGAGTCTGAGCCGCCGCCGCCGCCGCCGCTGCCGGAGCCGACCCTCGCTCCTCGGTGCTCGGCGGCGGTGTGCCACGCTGACATTCCGAAAGTTTTACATTTTCATTTTAATTGATTTTATTGTTTGAATTGTCGACATGTCAACTTTGGCTTCCTCCTCCTCTCACCGAGCGCAGACGTGGTCGGGAGCCGGTGGAGCGGAGAAGGGAGGAGGCATTTTCTGTTTGCATGCTTTTCTGCTGCTGTTGAAAACGAGCTAAGAAAAGTGCAAGTGTATGTGTGCGTGTGTGTATGTGTATGTGTATTTGTCTGTGTGTGCGTGTCTGCGTCGGCGGGAGTGGAAGTGGGCTGTCACTGCGAGCTCATACAACCCCACGCTGTGGTCACCTCTGCCCCCATAACTTCAGATATGCTCCACCTCATCGTTCCTCCTTTGTTCCTCGGTGTTGTCTCACCTATTCATCCGGCTAGACTCAAGTTAGACTCTGCTCCTCACGTGGAAGCCACCTCATTGTCCATTCCTTTATCTACCTCAACAAAAGCATCACACATTGAACTGTGATAAGGCAGTGATGATGGGCTGTGCTGATGACCATCATGGCTTTGTGTGTGTGTGTGTGTGTGTGTGAGAGAGAGAGAGAGAGAGGATATGGAGCAGTCTCGGTCTCTGCTGTGCCTTTAAGTGGAGGAGTGCTAGAGATTAGCCTGGTCCAGGATCCTGGGCCCATCTGTCAGAGAGATGCTCCGACAGGGAGGAAGTGTCAGGCGCAAGCAGGAGAACCATCTGCTCCTTCCACAGAGGCCCTACCTGGCACCTCCGTGGTCTGTGGCACGACTAGCGGACCACACAACACCTTGGCAACCCCGTGCATCGCCCACTAATATTGTGGCGGCACCTACAGGGGAGGGTGCTCCAGAAGCCTGGTCATGCCATGCAGGGGTGTTGTTATTGATGCTGTGGTGTGTAGGAATTAGTCACATCTAGGGTTGGAGTTGCACGTTGCAGCTGAATACCCCTCGGTATTCATTAAAACTCAAGAGGTGTTCCGTCTGGCGATTCCGGGCGACCATAAAAAAAAAAACATGGCTGCCGCCTAAAAGGGAGTCTGCTCCTGATACAATGTGTGCGAAAAGCTCAGTCGAGGGCAAGGGAAGCTGTTTGTAAGTTCAGGTAATTACAAACTCGAATAAAACATCAATGTAAATATTTTATACAGATTTTTGGCAGGTAGTTGTGGAGAGAGATCCATCGAAACATGGCACATTGAACCTTTAATATCAGATTCAGATTCGCCGATGCAGGAATGATATATTGGTGGGGGTGGAATTGGGGGAATTATGACACAGCATTTCCAACAGACAAAATATTAGTCAAACTTTTTTGCAGGATGGTTTATTCTATCTATTAATCAACACACACATTACAATAGTTTGCTGCAGCTCAATTACTACGACTATTAGTCATGATAGTGACACGTTAAATTAGATTTTAGATTAGAATTGCCAATGTCACTAAGTAATTTTGCTCTGCTCTGCATCAATTCTGGCACGTGATTGGACTGTTGGACATGGATTCCTATGAAGTACCATAAAACCCTGGATATCCCTGTGAAGCTTCGCTCTTTCACGGAGCATTTGAGTTTTCTCTCCAGCCAAAATGGGTATTGGAGTTATGGTAATGAGGTAAAATGTAGGCGAAGCAGATTTTTTTGTTCCGACAGTTGTAACTTGGGAGTGCTTTGTGCATCTGTAAGACACGGAATATCGACGTAAATCTCGTCATCTCTTCTTTCAGAAACCACTTTTTATCTCTAGCACAGTTGATAACAGAGCTACAGTAATTTAAAGAGCAATTGTAAAATGCGAGCGGTGGCGCTCCAATGAGATTTAAGCCGTATTTGCTTAAGCGGTGGCCTACTGTGCATTGGCCGGCCTGTCATTGATTATGCTGTGGCGTGCCAATAGTGGCACACGTGTCTAACGTTGCTGACCCCTGCACTAGACCTTTAATTGCATGTTGATGAAAGGCTAAGGACCAAATTTGTATGTGTAGGCAAGAGATATTTTGGGAACAGATCTTTAGGGCCGGGAGACCTCGGGCATCTGAATAATATATATTTTCAGTGTAAAGCGTCCTTGGGTTCCTTGAAAGGCGCCATATAAATTTAAGTTTTTATTTAATTGTTATGAACAAGACATACTGTCATCCATGAGGAGAACAAAGGAGGGGGAACACTGATGAAAATGCAAATTCTATCAGCTTTTTTTTATGCATCAGGCGATTAAAGAGATGAGCCAAAATGTCATCTGGACCTAAAACACATTTAATAGGAATCCCTGTTTGTCTTTTGTGTCAAGAAACATTTGACTTAATTGATAAAGGACGCTTGTCAGAGTGTAAACAAAGGTACTTTGTCACCTCAAGTAGAACAAGAAGAGGACCACACAACATCTTGACCCACATGCATCACCCACTATGTCACTGCACCTAAAAGAGTATTCAGAACAGGGGTTTTGATGCCTGCCTTTGTGCCTTTGGTTCTGTGGATGACCCTCTCCACCTTCCTGCTCTGCCTCGTGATTAAACAGCAAAATGTTGTTTTAGCCGTTTGATGTCAATGCATCACAGTCTATGCAAACAACAAGAATTTGGGGGTGGGGTTTCACAGACTGAAGCCTCGTGGTTTACGTTTATATTTCTTACCAATGATGTTTGAGCAGGTGATGGTTGCACATTGGTCAATAGTCTGTGAGAAGACCAAAACAGACAGAGCACATTAATGGCGGCCGCAATGACTATTGGGGTCGATGTTCAGCATTTTGTAGATCATTTATATCAACATTTCACTGTAAAGTTCAGAGATTAAGTACATGAATAAAAAAGTGCTACATTGGTTGTCATTTCCAAATGTTGGCTATTGGCCTAATTATATACCAATAATCAATATTGTATCAGTCCCAAAAAAATCAATATTAGTCAACCCCTAGAACACATTAATGGAAAAAAAAAACATTATCTGCCTGCATATAAATATAGTTGCAGTTAAATACAATCCTGAAAATACGAACAAAGAGAAGAGCTGTCTCTGATTTCTGTGGCAAAACATTTGACTTGTCTGACAAGGAACTTAGTTGGAGTGGAAACAGTGTACAACAAAACAAAGATGGAGAATTGGCCCAGATATCCGCTGTCGACATGTTGGCTGCTGCTGAAAGAGGCTAATTCATTTTCACTTAGCTGATGAGCTGTGAAATCATCGTAGAATTGGCTAAATTATGACTACCGGTAATAGTTTAAAAAAAAAAAAATCTAGCAAATAACATACTGACTCCTCTACTTGCTTAAATGTAGTTAGAATCTGTGACTTTTCTTGAGCTGCATACCCACTGCTTCTAGTGCTAGAATTGATCCCGACTCTGGATTTCAGCCTGACTTGACTGAGCGTGCTTGCACATCTCATGCTGCGTCCCAGTCTGCAGTATTTTACCTGTCAGTCAATGACAGGATGCAGTCACAGCCCAAGTCTCGCTGCATCCTGTTTTCTTGTCACGTTCTGTCCATTATTATTGGAGGTAGATTTCATTATTACCTCATTGGACCGTTCCTCCTCTTTTGCGTCTCAACAAGCTTCGTTGTGTGTCGGCTGTCAAGCGGCCGTTTCATCTCCTAGACGTTTTAGCGTTCAGATGTGAAATGTCTCCTCGCTATAAGCTGTGTTTAATGAAGTGTTTCAATCTGCTATAATTAGCCTCTGTCTCGGGTTTCTGACTTCATTTCACAAGTTTGTCAGATTATAATTATACACACTTGACACTAATTGGATGTCACTCCCGTGGACCAGTTTTACCGTTTTTTTTTATATTAACTTGATTCACTTATGGGAAGTAAAAAGCCAGGTTTGACTTAGTTGGGGAGATGTGGAGGCAGACGAGGTTTCAGCGTGCAGGCCAGTGCACGTCTGTGTGAGGTCCGTCCCCCTCATCTGAGCATCGTGGAAGGAGGATGGTAATCTTCAGAATCTGCTGATTAAAATGGAGTC
>JAFBJT010103897.1:0-11094 GCA_016785325.1 Chascanopsetta lugubris
TGTCAGGACGGGGTTCTTGTCTCGCTCTTGTTTCCCAAACTGTTTCTGAGACGCCGACAGTTTTTCGAAAGAGAGAACGAGAGCGAGACATAAAAAGCTACACAAAATGCTGTATTATCCCTCTTTGAAGCTTTTTGTCAACGGGAGACAAGAAGTACTCCATCAACCTTCAGGGAACCGGAATACTCCCACACTGACGGAGCACTATTCAATAAAAGCCTGATTTAGGTGCCCATCACTGTCCTAATTGCCCCCCCCCCTCTCTCTCTCTCTCTCTCAACACCAGAAAGCAACACCTTCCCGCGGCAGCCTCGTGGAAATATCAACACAGATTAAATTCATGTGTGGTGTAATTAAATGTTCCTCTTTGCGGGGGCGGGTTCCTTTCTAAAGGTTAGCTTCCTGTGTAATCCCATAGGCACCGGGGGAGGAAATGGATTTCACAGGTCATATCCAGCACCTGTAAATATAGATGAAAACGGACCGCATGGCCTTTCACAATCCCACAAAAACGGACATACTGTCATGTTTTACATATAAATATGATAATAGTTGAATTAGAATATGTATGAGAATGTGTCAAACATGTGGACACACTGTAGGGGGCAGCAGGGCAGGGGGGCATCTGAATTACATAAGAGGCTGTGAATCACAATCGTGTAGAGATATAAAGCTCATCCACATGTAAAGAAGTGAAGCTCCTGAGGAGGCTGAAGGATGAGGCTAATACAGGGTGGCCACTAGAGGCTCAATCCCCATTGACTCCCATGTTACAATGAGCAACTTTAGAGGTGAATGGAACAGGTACACACGACGCTTACGGTCTCAATCAGTCACATTTGTCGCCGTAACGTCTTGGCAGGGGCGGGGCTTATTTTGATTCTATTCAGGTTTGACATTGTGCATGATTAAGGGGTGTGGCCTCTTGACTGACACCTGGGCTGACCTTCTGCGGATGCTGCACAACAGTAAATGTATAGATGGAAGAACACTATACTATGACGTACTCCTATAATATGAACAGTAAGCCATACCGCCCATAGCAGCCAGCAGGGGGCAAGAACAACAGCAAACTCTATCTGATCCAAGCTGCTTTTATATTCAAATGTTTACAGCTAAAACGAGTTATATATGAAATAGAATGAATAATTCTTGCCATTTCATTAATAATTTGGAATATAATCAGATGCATAATCTCGACCTTTAAGTTTTTAAATCCACTTTCAAACTGCTGCTGCTCCGTTAGCATCCGTGTCCCAGATAAGAAACGTGTTAAGGCCACATGCTCACACACACACACTTCCTGTGGGTACCAGGTGATTGACAGGAAGTGGAGCATAATGTAATGTGTGCACCGATGTAAAAAAAACAAAAAAACAACAACAATAACAATCATCCTGGCACAATAAAATAGATGAAGAGCAACAATCGAAACCAAACGGAAGCGGAGTGTGTGATGACTTCAGCCCCACAGGAAGTGGTTTTTGTTATTGTTTGGAATAAAAGAAGAAAAACAAGCTGGGATGAAAACATCTGGGAATACAAAGACATGGGCAGCATTGTATAAAAGATGCACTAGAATTTAAATAATACTGTATGAAGATAGTGATTTATATATACTTACTGAGGGTACAGATACAGTATGTTATGTGGTGCTGACGCTAAGTGAGGTCATGCCCTTTCCTGCCTCATTTCCCTCGTGCGTCGAAAAACACAGCTTATTGTAAAATAAAATATTCAAGTTTGATGGACTTGTTTCATAATTGCAGTTCTCTGAAGTGGCCACGCCCCTGAATATTTCATCCCTCTCAGATAGTGCGAGTGTCGTCATGGCAGCTTTTTCCACATATCAATTCTTTAGCGCAAGACTCACAGTATTTATACACACACTTACACACACTCACTCACACACACACACACACACACACACACACACACACACACACACACACACACACACACACACACACACACACACATTATACACTCATATATACAACAGTTATACTACATGGTATCTGCACTAGTTTGACACAAGGCAGATGATCATAATTAAAGGTGTAGTATGCAGGATTTGTCAGATAGCGCTCATCAGAGCTCCTCCTACTCTACTCCAACAACTGCAGTAAAACCTGTACCATGGAAGTTGAACTGCCGTATTGTAGCAATAATATATCAGCTAATACTTCAACGATCCAGTTTGAGGAACCACATGCAGAGTGACATGACAGGCTCCTTATCAAAATACAAAATATACTCCCGTATGAGTTTGCAAATGAAAATCCTGTGTAATGTACCTTTAATGGTTAAAAATGTAAATATTATAATACATAGAATGAAATAAATAAAAACTAGAATAATGTGTACTATACATAGATATATACCTAGATATAGATGGGTAGATATGTCCCAGGAATCAATAAAGTCCATCCAATAATGATAATAATATTAATAAACAATCACAGGCCACAAATGACCAAACTACTTCTCAAACAAGACTTAACAACTAACACACTCTCCAATTATCAGCGCATTCATATTAGTCAATACCATGTCAACTATTATGACACGAACTGTATTTTATTCATTTATTTTTCAATGTAATATAAACATTTCAAAAGAACTTGTATAAAATAAAACGATGCTTCTATAAATATATATTTACTCCCCCATCTCCAGGACACATTACTGAACATTTAAACACACCTGGTCAATGTTATTCATAATTGAGTTGCTAGATATTTAAATATTTGATTATGAATGGATTCAATTACATGTATTTTGTGTTTCTGCTCTTTCTTTAGTAGTCAGCATGTTTACTCTCTACTAACTGATAGGTCCGGTCCTCCTCAGTCTGGAAGGAAATGACACATACCGGCACCACAGGATGTGCCCACCTGCCATTATGACTCTTCCTCCTCCTGTAGGGAGCGGACGTGACTCAGGATTGAAAATAACTTTGGACTTAAGACATGGATTACATGTAAAAATCAAACCTTTTAAATTTGTATTTTGTCAAGTTTAATGACTCTAAATCATTGTTCCATGTTTGCAAATATATAATGAAAATTTTCATTACAAAAATGTATACGATTTTATTCCATATATCCTGATCTCGTTGCTCCATATTTCCATATATACAATGTCTTTTCCATATTTTTCAAACATACATTTGACATAATCAACTTATATGTCATAGATTTAGTCTATTTACTGAAAGGTTTAAATTGAATTACATTTGTATTCTATCCCACATGCTGTGAGAACCTGCAGCCAGCAGGGGGCAGTAGTCCAAGAATAAAATATGACGTCATTGTCATTAAAACAAGTGGCATTGTGGATCAAATAAGCCTCATAGTACATGAAAACCAGTGTTGTTCTAATGCACTGCAACATTAAATCAATATATTATATATGCCAGTTTGAAATTGATCAACTGATCATGCAGCTCTGAAACGAATATAAATATAAAACTATGGATAAAATAATAAAATAAAGAGCTTCCTATGACCTCCACACGTCAGCTTAAAGTTCATCGATAACGTGAATCAATGCTACAGCACAATACTGTATTTGAGCTTCCACACTGTAATATGTAAAAGTGACAGATGCAGGATGGTGAGTGGGTGTTCAGGGTCAATCGATGGAAACAGACAATTCAATTAAGGACGTGAAGAACTTTGTGTAAATGTCAAACTGAGTCACTGTATCACCCAAACACCTGTTCATATCAAAATGAGGAGACACATGAAGGGTCTTATCTATGATCCTCTTCATATTATGATCAGTGAGAGTCACACACTCAATGAAAAGGTCTTTGTAATAAAAAAATGTAAAAAATTAAAGTATCTATATGAAATTTAAAATCAAAATGTCTAGGTAAGATTCCACAAGGTGGCGCCACTTAAATAATATATTTGATTTCAACTACAGGTGGGTTGGTTTCCACCGTTGGCATGTTGTCTTCTAAAAAGTTGACCGTAATAATAACAACAATAACAGTAATCCTGATCATAATAAAAATTATGATAACGATAATAATAACAACAATAATAATGATAATAACAACAATAATAATAATAATTGTAATAATAATTACAATACTCTATTTATTCTACACTTTTTGAACTGTAGTTCCAAGACAACATTTAGCCTGCAAACAATTGTGAAAAATTCTGTGAATACAAACATAATAGAAATTAAGCAATAAATCCTTAAGATGTTAAGAAATGTATAATAACAAATATAAAATTCGAAAAAATAAGAGTGATTGTAATAATACCTGAAAAAGGGCACTTTTGTCATTTTAGAGCTCAGCGGACGTCCCCATGTGGCAAAAAAAGAAATCACCATTTGCATATTCTGTGCTATGGTTCAAATTAATAATTCATACATGAAATGTGTTCATAATTTCATTTCTCATGTGTCATAAAACAAAAGCTTCGAAAATGAAAACCCAGACACAGCTCCAAAGCCCAGAAGAGATATTGTCATTACTTTGTCATTCAAACATAAAAAAATCTTTATTGCTCATTTTAATCGTAATTTCACGGCTTATTAATCACATCAGATGTTTCCTCAGAGGCAAACGCACTTCATGTGAACTTGCAGTTGAGCATTGTTGATGTGAGAGATAGGAGGAGCGCCAAGTGGTTTTATTTTGAAAATGTATCTTCAGCGTGTTATTGTTGTGCACTCGGCTTGTTCCCTCAGCCTCTCGGAGCTGAGAGAGGAATCTGTTTCACTTATTACCCACAGTCTCACAACACACACACACACACACACACACACACACACACACACACACACACACACACACACACATTCTGAGGAGCTGGAGGTGTCTTACCTCCGTTTCACAGGAACACTCCTTCTCTCCAAAATGTCTCGTGGCATCCTTGAACAACAAAGGGAAAAGAAAAGAAAAGACAGTCAGAGTGAGACAGAGTCTGAGCTGGGACTCTTTTATAGAACTGAGATGAGAAGAGGAGCTAAAATAATCACCTGCTGTGAAACATCGCCGCTCTGTTTACGTGGAGGCGTCTCGCGGCCTCATGAAGAGTCGTCTCTTATTGTATCATAGTAAAAATGGATTCATGTCCTCGCTCCCTGCAGGCTCCCACTTCCAGGGTCGAAGTCACGGCCGGTGGATCGATCGAGCGAAGGGAGGGACGCGACCCAAGCACCTGCAACACAATGGGCACGCGATATCAGATTAATGCCCGTGCGACTTCACACGCACCGATACTGTGAGGAGGTGACCTTAGAGGAAGAGAGGAGGACGTGCCTGTGTCGATACATCAAACGGGTACATGGGTACGTGTTCATGTATGGATGGATACATAGATAGACTCAGCTGAGCTGATGATTCAGGCTCATTTGCATATCCATTTGCATGTGACAGTGTGCGTTTGGTTCGGCGGCGGTGTTGAAGCGACCGCGTCTCATTGGCGGATGGGTTCAGGAGCGGCGCTGACCTGCTTTTCAGGTGGCCTGGTTTCCTGCTGCTGCCATGTTCGGTACTGACCTTATATGGTAATGTTTACTTTGACTGCTCTCGGGGGGGTTGAGAGAGTAAAGTGCTCAGACGCAGACAGACTCTGGGGAGATGGAAGTTTAGCGGAGGACGTTTGAACGGAGCAGACGCTGTCACTCAACCTCAGGTGATGTCACGCCTCTGTTCTCCTTCGCCGAGGATGACGACGTCGAGAGACAGGGAGGCAATTAAAGGGCTTTCACCAGGGATGGAACCAACAACCTTCTGGGTAGTAAACAACCACTCTAGCCCACTGTGACACAGATTTTTCCACTAGCACCACAAATATCCACAAACATGAAAGCCGCCTGCGACAAGTTTTAGATGAAGTTTTTGTCTCATTAAAAACCATGTCCGACATGTCAGGTGAACACAACTGTGCAATAATGTCGGGTTCCTCTGGGTCGACAGGAAGTGAGCTGCCAGATGTTTGCTGACTCATTAACGATAAACTGTAAAACACACTGTCAATGCCAGGTGTCTCTCTGCGTGTTATCTCGCCCCCTAGAAGCCCAAACGTCCCACTCAGGTCACATATCTGCTTTATCGGAGTTCTGTTCCCAGATCATTTTTTTTTCTAAATGCTGCTTTTGATCGCAGCTTTTCAAAATAAAAGACTCAGTAAATAGGATAGAAGCAGTACTGCAGTAGAGCAGGAATGTCATGACCTTGTGTGACCTTCAATGACCTTTTGCTTGAGCATCAATGATTCTGGTGGATGTTTTAGTTTCACCAAAATGGTGAAATGAAAAACAATCAAATTCTAAAAACAAAACTTTGGGTCAGATTTGCTTATGAATGAATAAACATGACGTATTAGGGAACGTTTGTGAAATGCCAGACTCGTCAAAAGTCCAAATCTGCGTCCTTGGAAGTGACGGAGTCTTTATATGTGGACTCTGAAATGTCATGGGGGTCTCGTAAAGTTCACGGATCATCATGAGGTTGCAGCCCAACCTTATCATTGTACTAAAATAAGCCATTTCAGGAAACAGTGGGATGATTCGGGCTAACGGCTGTTCTGCTTCATTATCTCCTAAACCATAATAACAAGAGGAAACAATCAGATGAACTATCAATTACTGTGCGAGGCGGCGCCACATGGAAGTGGGAGGAGCTTCGGTTTCAAAGAGGTTAGGGAAGCCACATGGTCATGTTCTTGAACCGTCTCCAGCAGGTTATGTGTTCAAAGCCCCTGATTGCAAATGGTGCATGTGTGAGCTCCCATCATAAGGTCAGCAGATGTTAAGTTCTGCCCCCCTCCTCCTCTCCCATCACCCCCCCCACCCGCCCCTCTCCGCCCCTCCCCCCCCCCACAACTCCTCAGAGGAGGGTTCACTTCTCATATCTGTGTCACAGTAATGGGAAGTTTGGCCAATTAGAGCCGCTGCTCTAGAGCTGCAGCGTCCAGATGTGCCCTGAGGGGGAAGCTGGACCATCTCCATTTTTTATTTTTCCTCCTTGGAACAGAGCCAACAAGCTTGAAGACACCAGCGCGTACATCTACATACTGACCGTACTGCGTTACACAGATAAGGAGCTGAGTCTTTTTTTTTTCGTGGTAGTTAGAATTGCATATTTTGTGAGGCAGCTTGTACTATGACAGGAGAAACCTTTTATTTGAGCTCATTTAATTCAACTTGATTGAATTTAGTTTGGCTGGGTAAATTCAATAGAGAACCAATTCTCATTTACAGTGATGACCTTTGCTTTGTGATGAGGCCCCGCCCACTTTGTGCATCTCCTGCCAAACAAGTGCGAGCACAGCTGCATTGGCAAACAGCACAGGTGCACTGGAACAGGTGTTACTATAAATACTTCTCCAATTCTCCTTTTTTGATGTAGAGGTTCATGTTATCGTGGTTGTGACATGTGGTTGTAGGATCTAGACTCATTCACGTTTCATATATTTCTTATTTTATGAATAACCATGTCATGTTTGATGTGTTGGAAGCCATGTATGTTTTACCTCCACATGTAAACTTTAAAAGCTTCATGATAATAAATTATTTGAAGAGTCGAGCAGAAACGTACTCACTCACCATATGTTCGATTCTCTTCAGACAATAAAGTGAAAAATAGACTGTGATTAACATTTAATATCCACGTAGACTCGTGATGTTTTCATCCTTAATGAGCCGAGAAACACACAAATGGGTTTTATTTCCCCCAGTGCCGCGAATATCAAACCCCCACTTCCACTTCCTGTTCTCAGAGCAGATCAGAGACGTGAGAGACGTCTCCTCCTCAGACTCATGTTACGCTCAGTTTGACAGCTCTGATACGTCCCCCTGTCTCTCTGTCCCCCTGTCTCTCTGTCCCCCGGTCTCTCTGTCCCCCTGTCTCCACAGACTCTCTGTCTCTCTATCTTAAATTTGTGTCTCATCTCGAAAAGAAACTCTGAGAAAATATCTTCTCTTGGATAAGTGTCCAAATGTCCCTGTCCCGTCCACATTTGTCCATCCAGTGGATGCTCTAAATGACTTCTTTATAAAAAACCCGCGTCAGAGCTCCAGTGTAATTACATGTATCATCATCCTTTGATTAAAGCAGATAATACTTGATTACATTATTACTAACACAAATAAAGATTGGGCCGGTGGAAGTAAAGTCAACATCAATAATACACACACGGAAATAAAATGTTTTTTATATATTGGTAGACCCAATATATAAATATTCGAGCTTATTGATTTTTTTAATCAGTTTAACTACAAAGTGAGTTTGCGTCTGTGTTGATTCTTGTGTTCTATTCTATTTACATTCTATTTCAGATTTTTAAAGATAGACTGCTGACAAGGGGCGGCAGCGGAGCAGTTGCCCTTGGAAGCAAAGGTCACTGGTTCGAATCCCACTTAGGCCCTGTTGCAGTGTCACTGGCCCTGACACTGGTACACCCCGAAAAAAAGGCCCTATGTGAACTGAAATACCCTGCGAGCCAGAATACTGCATAAGCGGTGGAAGATGACATGACATGACAACTACCGACTAAATTTCTCGCTAATGACCCAGATTGAGTGATATGTTTAGAGCGAGACACGATATTATGTGAGAGTAGTGTAGTAGAGTTATGTAGTAGTAGAGTTGCCATTGGTTGCATGTAGGAGGCATTCAATTCAAATTGAATTCAATAAAAAGAAATCATGAGAAAAAAAAATCATTTATAGATATATATATATTTTATAACTAAATATGAATCATATGAATTGATGTGTCTCATTATGAAAGCTGTCTTTCTGTCTGTCTGACACATTACTGAGCCTGATGTTGGCTCGCTCTTACATCAGAGCATCAAGGATATGTGGAGAGTCAGAGGGGAAATATTCCAGCAGAGGGTGAGAGGGGTGAGGCGGGTGGGAGGGGGGGGGGGCTACTGGCCCCATTTAACCTCTGGGTTTGGTCACATGACCACCCCATGAGGAACTCGACAGTGAGACAGACTCTTCCTCTGCAGCTCAGACCCCAGCAGGGGTCCTAACATGTCCCTGCAGACAGGCCTAAGTTCTTTACATGGTCACATTAGTGTCAGTGAGGGGGCCCCCTGGTGGCCGTCTGCAGAAAAACAGGGACTTTACTTAGTATATTGTGCGACCTCCTTTTCTCCGTCTTATCTTCCACCATTATTGTGAGCCTCTCCTCCTCCTAATGCAGAAGTGAATTGAAGTTGACTCTGCAGACTGAGGCTGATGGGTGTAGTTAAAAAGCTTGGTAATCAGCATTATTTGGCCTTTTGCTAATGATGATTGCAAAGAGGCAATTTTCTTTTTCCTCCGTCTTGAACTTTACGAAACAACAGCCATTGACTCTTTTTATCCCCTCAGATGTTTAAAAAGAAAACTCCACATTGAACTTGTGACCTTAGGTAGACGAGTTCATCGATGTATACAGTCTATGGGTGAGATGAAGGGTAATCAGCTGCCATACGCAACTTCAACACTAGATGGCACTTTACCTGGCACACTGTACGTGAACAATGACATCAAAGCATCCACCTGTGTCTGAGCCTCGTTCAGCTACAAAGACATCATTCATATCAACGCTCTTATTTTGAAGGAAACTTAAATAAATCCAGTCGATTCGCTACTTCAAGAAAACAAAGCGATCAATACCACATCGCTGTCATTAGAGGATACATCATAGATATCGAAAACATGAGCGGATAAACACAAAGAAACTATCATTGTCAAACTTGTTTTCGTTTGTACATGGAGGCAAATAACGATCGTCCTCCTCTTAAATGTCTTTCATGTCCTCAGAGCGAGCAGGAGGATTAACACAAGAGTTATTGACCAGTTTTACTTTGAAGGCCAACCCACGGCGGCCGTCCGTTTGTCTCCGGCTTCGGGTTTTTATCAAGTAACAAAAGTCCAGTAATTACTTTTCCTCCGACCTCAGGGAGACGAGGGAAGAGGGAAGTGTAATCCTGGACTCTGCTTAGATTCACACCAGCTTCCTTGAGAATGGAGGACGGAGATCAATCCGAGTCTGCGTCGGCCATCTTTAACCGTCCACGTCCTCGTTTAATTAACTGGCAGAGTGTCGATTCCCAAGAGAGCGGGATTTGATCAAGTCACGTTGGACGGGAGTAGATCACACCTCTTTGTACTGACCCGTCATCTCAGGCTGGAGATGTGCCTCAACTGATTACATACATGTTCAGGCGACGGGGACGACACATGATGATGCCATCAATTATGTTAATGAACCTGACTGTCATGGGGAACATGCACAGCCTGCAGAGCCGCCTGCAGCCATTTTGGGGCCCTGGGGCGGAACCATGCGTTGGCACCACTTTATAACTCAAACATATTTATACTTTGAGCTCTGCTGCATTGAAATGTTTTTTAAAGCTGCAGTGTGTACGATTTCAGTCATTTTTGTCACTTCTAAAAATATTACAAAACAATTACATGCTGACATTTTGATGAATTTACAATCATGGTTTGTTTTTTTCCATTGCCCTTAAATGAGCTGATGGTTGTATATCTACATGAGGAGTGGGTCCTCTCTACGGGGGCAGCCATGTTTTTACAGTAGCCCAGAGTGGACGGGAACTTCACCTCTGGAGGTCACCAAATCGTACACACTGCACCTTTAATTCTCAGTATTTACAGGGACACAGTGGTGTTTTCCCCTGACAAGTGATAAACAGCCACGTGCTGTGACATCCAGCGCTTTTCTGTTGAAAGGACGTCTCTGTCCAGGTTTGCGTATCGCTGGCACCGCTTCACTGGCCGTGGGCCCGGACTGCGTTTGTCCACGTGAAGGATTGAGCAAAGGTTCTGCTGAGTCACCTGGTTTGCGTTGCCCTCGTTTGCGGCTCATTACAGCAAAATGGCTGCCCGGTCCTGCGCCAACAGGTCACGAGGCTCTGACACCCTTCGTCTCGGCTGCAGGCTCCTTCTGCGTAGAAGATCATGTTTGAGGAAGCACGCGTACTTCTCCGTTTGCGTGTGTTTTACCGCCGCAGAGGAACTTCTGTCGACCTCTGCCATCGTTTGTTCGTGAGATTACGCCAAAAAAATGCGCAGCTGATTCTCTTCTTTTTCTTTGCGGGG
>JAFBJT010103897.1:11426-39891 GCA_016785325.1 Chascanopsetta lugubris
TGACGGCAAGCACCATTCGGGTTCCATATAGCTGCACCTGCACAGAGCGTGAGCTGCCACATCAACTCCATACATTTGACTATTATGAGTGAAAGAGCAGCACTTGGTCCTTTCTATATCACTTCCACTGAAGTGCAGTGAAAAGAGATGAATGTACTCAGATCAGACTCTGCTTGACACCGACCTGCAGTAATTCTCTGAAGGGATCACAGAGTAATATGGACTCAGGTGCTTCCTAGAGAGCATGTCATCCCATTTCGACTAATGGATTGGCCACTGGTATATATATATATGCTCCTATACAGGTTTGCAGGACTTGAACCTTTATTTTTATTGTACACACAAACTATCTCCATTGATTTACATTTACAGTATGATGGGAGCCTTCAAGGAAAAGACCCCATCTCCATTTGGACAATGACCTCATATATCCCAAATATCTCTGTGGGTCCAAAAGTCAACACCTATGGGTGGCTTGTGTAAATGTATAGTGTTATCTAGCATTCGCTCCATTGTCAAATTATACAAATGATATTACAATATTTCCCTTATAGACTACAAACTACTATATCATTAGCGGTGTAATGCAGCAACATTCATCTTCCACTTGTTATGAACAGAGCCGTTAATGAGGTACATAACATTCTGTATTACCTCTCTCCGATCAGGATTCATTTTGGACTTAACACATCAATAAGAAAAAAACAAAAAACAAAAACAAACATGCACGACACCGTAACCCCTGACAATGGGAAAGGTGTTGATTGTCTTTTTATACTTGCTTCTACTGGATTAAATATAACCTGTGTCGACACTGTTGATGTGAAGGTGAAAGAGGCTTTAGTGTCATAAATTACTAGAAAGGCTCTGAGTGGTACTGTCAGTAAATACCAGGGGTGTAAAGGTGCACAAAAATCTCGGTTCGGATTGTACCTCGGTTTTCAGGTCACAAAACGCAAAACATAAACAGCTGCGTTTGTACCAATGTCATTTTTTTTTCTTGTAGCAGTGATATTCACACATACAGTCATTAGTGGCTCACCTATGGAATTATGGATCGTTGTCATATGAGAGGCCCCAAACTTAGAGAAAAGACAACTTTGGAGTTCAAAAGTTGAACTTTATTTTGGAATCTCTCCAAATTTCTACAGTAAATCTGTCTGCAGTTAAGTGTACATATAGAAGGCATCACTGGGAATACAGTCATTGGTTTGTGCATATGGGTCCTTTGTAAGGAGGCCGCCATGTTTTTACACAAGCCCATAATGGACAAACTTTACTGTTATTTTGTAGTATTAATGATAGTTCAAGGTGAGCATATGTTCTCCTAGATCAGTGATTCTCAAGTGGTTCGTTTTCAGTCAGTCACGGGTCTTTAGGAAAAAATAGTAGGGGAATAAAAACCTGTGCTTTTATTTTGAAGGAGATTTTTTAATGTATTAGGGCCATCTATTCAAACTCATTAACAGTGGGTAGTGACAATGCCCAGTAATGCAAATAGACCTGCAGTTTTACAGATAGAAGAAAACCAGCAAAGTTTGTTTACGTATCCTAATTGACTATGGCGAAACATAAGAACGAAATTGACGACATGAAATCTGAGGAGAAAAGAGGGAATTGATATTTTCATTAAATTCAAAATTTCCCTCAGAATCCTACACATTGTCCCTTTAAAGCAGATTTGATCATCTCGACAGAGGTTATGAGTATAAAGTGTAAAGCAGCAGACCTCAGATATCCCACTTACAAGAATGAGTGGATTTCAACCTCATAGTGTGTCCATGAAATACTCATCAGTCAGGAGCTGCATGGGGAGAGGAAAAGATAAATAAATAGAAAAAAAGGGAAGAGGAAAGAAAATCTTTGAGGAAGGTCACATTATTTCATGAGGAGAAAAAAAGATGTGTTTGTTTTTAAAGAACCCTGTCGTTGACCCCCCCCCCCCCCCCCCCCCCCCCCCCCCCCCGTTGCCCCCCCCCCCCCCCCCGTCACATCAGCGGCAGTGAGGAGAAGCGGCGCTGACATCGACCTTCGCCGCGCCTCTAAATGGAGGACGACTGGTCGTGAATCGCCGTCGTCGTCTATTAATTATCATCAATAACGCCTCCCTGCCCATTTATCTAGCACGCACCCCGCTAACCACTTCCACTGATCGTCCCAACCCCCCTCCCTCTGTTACACGTATACCCAACCCCCCCCCCCCACCACACCCACCCCACCCACCCCCACATACCCACAAACACACACGCCAACCAACCCCCCATTTGTTCCATACAAATACCTTCCTCAATCGCTCATTTCAGCCCCTCCCCCCTACCACTCGCCATCAACGCCAAATGTTCTCCAACCCCCGCCCCCAACATCATCCTTCAACCAACGCTATCAATCCCAATCTGACGACTTCAGCAAGATTTGCAATGTGTTGTCGAAGAGAAGAAGAAGACGGCGGGTGTCCACCGATCGTCATCATCAGCTTTTAGGATGCAGCTCCTATCCAATCACATTAAGGCGCTCAAGACGGCACATTGCTCACATGGAAGGCCGCCAGATTTTGAGCAACAGCAGTATAGAGTGTGGCTGACATTTTATTTATTTTTTTTATGTACATGTCAACGGCTTACACACGAGACAAATACATTTCGGTGTTGAGCCTCTGATGCATTAGAAAGATTGCTTTGGGTGGATGGTGGATGGCAGTGGGTGGGGTTGAGAGGGGTGGGTGGGGCTGTGGGGGGGAATGCTGAAAGATGACATCGTCTGCAGAATGAAGTGCGCCGCGGTGAAAAATGGCCCATTGTCAGAGAACAGAGCAGATACTTTCATGTCATCAGGTGTGATGGACGAGAGCCGGGGTTCATTTGATCTCTTCTGTCACATGATGATAAAACATCTGAATCAAACACGGGGCTTAAAGGGGACCTATTAAAGGTGCAATGTGTACGATTTCGGTCATTCTTGTCACTTCTAGAAAAAATTATGCCAGACTGACATTTTCATACTCACCTAAAAGTACTATGTTTGTAATGTAATTGTAAAATCTTTATGTTAATAACTCTTGAATGAGCACATTAGTGTATATTTACATCAGGAGCAGGTCCTCTCTACGGGGGGCGCCATGTTTTTACAGTAGCCCAGGGCAGACGTACTAGATATATTTTTTAGTTGTAATGACAACTGTAGTCTACCATAGGTTCTCCTGCATGCTTGAAAGGGTGAGGGTGAGGTGATGGAACATGCAACTTCTCCTCTCGATGTCACCAAATCTTACACACTGCATCTTTAAACACAATTTTGTATTGTAGTAATTGTGTAACACGGTCAGAATTTTATAAGATGAATGTCTGGGTAACCTCATGGAGACTGTGGCAGCTTCAACCAGAGCTGCAAAACCCGGGGTTGGGCGGGGCTTGCTGCTACCAACATCATATAAAACGGAATTGCCTTATATGGACATACTTAGGTCCTGTCCAACTCTTTGTGGCCAATTTGACTGGTCCACTGTCTGCCTGTTTCACTGAAGGAGGATATTTTAGATCGTTGAAAGGGCTTGTTAAGACTAGATTAGATTAGATTGATCCTTATTAATCCCTCAGGAAATTAGACTTACAGCATCACAGCACCATGTGTACAAGACAGTAGCAATAGCGCACAGTTAAAGAATAACAATTAAAATATCAAAATGAGCAATAAGAAAAATCATTAAAGATAATATCAAAAGAAAATTGAGAATTTGAATAGCACATTGGTGATGGTGGCACCACATTCCAAAAACAAAAACAAAATGCACACATTTAGAAAATATACAGGGTTTATCAGACTAAAAATACTGTTGATTATTCTAAAAGAGGTTAAGGAACAAATTGAAAGCGCTGATATTTGGCATAGTAGGTCCTCTTTAATTGTTGCAACCTAATGGAAATTAAATAAACATAAGATAGAAAAATACATTTCAGAGGAATAATGGCAATTTAAATGAATTCATCAGCAGTATTTCAATTTGCATTCACTGCACACACATTTCAATGCACTGTGCTGTCGTGCAGCATGAAACCCAGCGAGCCGCACATTGAACATGAATGAAGCGTGACAGCGGTCAGTGCACGAAGACTTAGCATGTGGCTCTGCCCCTGTGGAGCTGACGCTACAGAAAAAGAAAAGAGCACCACTCTGGCTTGACACATGCTCACAGAGACCCAGTTTACCCACCGGGGGCATCGTCATGCAAGCTTCTGTTTTGAACCGTGCCATCAGATCTCTACCTCTCTCTTCCTCCACCTCTCTCGCCTACACACACTTTGAAACATTGAAAAACACTCTCACACAAACACTTGAAAACCCACACACTTGGCGCAGCTTCCATAGCCTCTAGCGCGCGTAGCCTTTGAGCTACAGAGCCAGTGTGTCAGCTACCGCATCTTTTTCTTTGGCCCCTTCGAGCATATGATCTGCTTTAATCTTGTCACCCCGGCTGCAGCCGCAAAGGTTTGCCTTCGGGTGGCTTTCCCGGGCTTCGCTCTGGGCAATGCTGTTTGTTGACATACGTGTTGAAAATCAACACGCTATTCTCATCGTGTGCAGAGTCCAGAGATGTTATCGTTCAGGTTCAAATGCCTCATGGTCAATACTTTGATCCCCATCAGCATTTTTCTCCGCCTTGCATGAAAAGTTGGGATGTGAGGAAGAGTGCCAGCATTTCTCTTCTGCAGGTGACACTCACATGCAATGCTCAAAGTAATTAATCCTGCAGTGTGTAAATGGATTTACATAGATGTCAGAGGGATTTCCTTGCACAAAGCGTGTGGCACCGTTTTTTTACAGTCTGTTCTTCATCATTAATCTTGTTGCTTCTACCTGGTGTCTGGGGCTTTGGTGGTTTCTAAGAAGGAGATGACAGGGGGGTGGGGCCAAAGCAATGCTTCATTTACAAAAGGGCTGAAATTAATGAATGAATTAATGCCAGTGAAAAGTCTCATTAAAGTCTATAGCCCTTTTTACACCAACATTTTCGGAAACTTTTATTACCAGGAATTGTTTTACCTGAGTAAAATAATTCAATACTTCTGGGACACTGGTAAACGAAACTGCACTACACCTCCGGTCGAATCATCCAGTCCAGATGGCAGTGAGAAGAAGCTGAAGCCCAAACGAGCAGGATGATGCCATAAAAGGTGACAAGCCTCCAACACCCTAAAGTATTTTGGAGAAATCAAAAAAATCATACTCCCCGTACAAGGTACCTTTTCCAGGGTAAGTTTGGAATTGAGGGGATTATTACCCGTGTCATTTTGCTCGAAAATGTAAAGTTTTCTTTTCTTCTCCCTTTCAAAACAAAACTAAAAACTAAACATAACAAAACAAAGAAAAGCAAAAAAAGGAAAATTCAAAACAAAGTAAACCAGCAAAATAAAGTAAAACACAACTAAACAGAGCAAAACAACTAAATAAAGCAAGACAACAAAAAGTAAAACACACAAAAAAGCAAAACAACAAAACAAAGTAAAATACAACAAAGCAAAGTAAAATATAACAAAGCAAATAAAAGCTGAAAAGGGGCTTATTTAAGCATTATAGATTTCCCATCTCTCTGTCTCCTTGCCTCCCATTGCTGCCTGTCGATTTCAGCAGTCCACCACCACAGCATCCACCTGTAGCCTACGGGATGTCATGAATATTCGCTGATCACGCCCCTATGTAATCGTATCTCATGAAGTGACGCTGTTAAACATGCCAAACTCATACTGGTACTGCTGTTAGTATTACAAGTGGTATCCAGAGATCATCAACTGTTCCAGACAGAGTTTCACTCTGCTAAGAAATTAATGAAGT
This sequence comes from Chascanopsetta lugubris, assembly GCA_016785325.1. Classification (NCBI taxonomy): domain Eukaryota; kingdom Metazoa; phylum Chordata; class Actinopteri; order Pleuronectiformes; family Bothidae; genus Chascanopsetta; species Chascanopsetta lugubris. The sequence goes on from JAFBJT010103897.1 coordinate 17,253, forward strand.
GCCCTTCATTCAACCTGGCTTGCTTGTTTTGCATCATTCTCTGTCCTTTGAGGTTCGCAATACACAGGCACAAATAGATTTAATGCACTACAAGTATAAGGCGGTGTTCAATGTGTTTAATGTTAAACAAGCTTAGTGGTGCCACCGATGAAAACACGCTTTACTGTAAATGCTGCAGAGCTTTGCGTCTGGGATGCCTGCAGTATACCCCAGTGGATCTCCATTGCTTACATACATGAATAACCCCTGACACACCACATGTCTGGCCATGTATTATTCATAGATGCAGGATCAACCTTTGATCTCCGAGGACTGCAGATGGTATCGGGTCAAATTCACACACATGGATTCCAAGATGAGTTTTTCCCAACGTTTAGAGAGCAGCTCTTTGATTCCACAGAAAACATGAAAACAAGTGGAGTCGATGCTGCGGGCTGATCGGCTTTGAGCCACTTTACACTTAGAAGAGGGAGTTAAAGGACTGACTTATACAGTCTATCTTTATTGAAGAATATGGCTTTCCAGTTTGAGAAGCAGGGCTTATTGATTCCATGCTTAGATTGAGAGATGCTTTGACTCAAAATGCCGTGCTGGCTCTCAAATAAGCCCTGCTTGTGCTTTGAATTTGGCTGTGTATACTTAAAACGTACCATTCACCCCCAAATGATAACATACTTTATATCAAGGCACATTACAAAGGAGGGTTGAGACCATTTATCTGCTGATCATCTTTTTGCATCACAAGTTTGATCAAATTCTTGCGGTGATGGAATGATAAATTGTGGACATGGTGACCATGTCCAGTGGTGCTGCTATAGCCACAGTTTAACTTATAGCATTTTTAAATGTCCTTAAGTTCCTATGATGTTATATCTTCATACGCAGATGACTTATTACCATACATCCCCAACTCCATTAAATATCTCCATGTTGTAATGACAATTTGCCATTACAACATGGTGTCAGAAGACAAAACAACAAAGTGTCAGCAGACAAAATGAATCCTTCAATTACCATTTTAAACTGTTTAATCAATTTAAATAACTAGGACTAATAAGACAAAGGTTCCTCATGACATCATGAAGCAAAATATTTTATAATTATAAGATAGAATTTGATAAATGAATGAACCTACTTAAAACTTTAGCAGGAAGTTGTACTATGATGAATGTTTTGCCAAGATTCCAATCGTTTTATTAATGTAACTATATTATCTTCGGAAAATACTTTTTTCGTAAAATTAGATTCAGCAATATTCCAATACATTTGGAATTGGGTACCTTTTGGAGTTAAAGTCTTCCTTGCAAAGGCCTAATACATTGGGGTGGATGGGATTATCTTGCTTTCAGATGTGTTGTAGACTGGTTTTGTGGATTGGACAAGGATGGACGCTCCGAGTTGCTCCCGATCCTCACAAGCCACCATCATTAATTCAGTCCATTAGCCACACGCATAAAATAAATTGGTCCTGGATAAGGAAACACTTTGGTTTGCAAGAGTAAGTAATCACTTATTAGTCATTTATAGTTTGGTCCATGTGTTTGGTCATGCTTTCTTCCTCAGTTTATTAAATCCTTACCCTTTGTATACATGGCTATAACCCTAACCTTAACCCTAACCCCAATAGGAAGAGTTTAAAAATGACTGGGTGGACCTAAGTACACATAGTGTAAGTACAAAGCAATAAGTAATAGGACCATGAAATCAAATAATCCTGCTCTTAAAATGAAACAGTATGTTTGCTTGGCAAACCTCACATAGAGGAAGCAAGAAGCAACCAAGTGCAACAAAGATGCTGTAAATCCTTACACTGACAGTATCCCTTTTTACTTTTATGGACGTGTCTACGGACTGTTGGCAGATTGGCCGAAGACGAACCACTACTGACAGCAAAGTCAATATAAAAGCCATTATTAACACTGATAAAATCGATTCAGCTAATTGCTATAGGAGCCATGCACTTTATCCCAGTAACTCATCGGTGGCTATTGTGAACTAGGGTTAGGCCGATTGCCAGGTTTGAATGAGTTCTGTCAGCATATGAAACAAGCTTAATGATGACCACAGTTACCGTGGTAACCTCTTATCCGATACCTGGAATGAACTCTACATATACAATAAACTGTTCTCAGACCAATTCTGGTTTTTGTCCAGTACATGTCCTTTGTGAAGACCGATTAGTGAAATGAATCAATACCTGTAATGATGGAGGACAGAGTACTGAGGAAACCATGATTTCATTTGAACGAATCTCTCTTAAAAGCCTTTTTAAATATGAAAACCTTGAGGTCGGTGACATCACTAATCTTCCTCTGTCTGCAATTGTGAAAGGTATGAATGGCTTCACTCGATGTGCCATTGGACCTTGAGACTTCACACACGTACAAGTGTTCCACACATGTGCCTGACAAAAGCGTATGATGCAAGTGCCGAGGTGATGTGAGGAAGCCGGCCTTGATTCTGAAAAAAGAAAGATTTTATTTAGGAAGTGTTGAAAAACTGCAGGTTAATTTAACATTCAGCTTATTCAGAAAAAAAGCCCTTTTTATTTCAACTCATTCATCCTTTTTCATTCACTAGAGTTGAACGTAATGAAGCTGTTATATTTTTATGAAACAAGGTTGATGACGACCACAGTTACTGTGGCAACCTCTTATTTGATACCTGGAATGAATATATATATATATATTCATTCATATAATACATATACAATAAACTGTTCTCAGACGAAGTCTGGATTTTATCTTCATCCAGATCTGCTAGGTGTCCGACCGTCCAACACTGAATGTTCTAAAGATGTTCCTCATGCATCTGACATGAGAGCCTCCTCCTAAATGTTGTTTGTAAGCAAAAGGAAAATCCTGTATCTGAAAGCAGCTTTAGTATATCTTGCAATGACTAACTCCTCCTATTTCCTGGTTCATCCGAAAAAGACAAAGAGGCGGAGCACAGGTAGAGCGGAGGTTGGCACATGGAGCTGTCGCAACATCCACGGAATATGCCAGATTGCCCCAGGTGTCTCTCAAGAGGCCGTGTCCCTTAATTATGCACAAATTCCCTCAAGTGGCCACCCTGTGAACTGCTGGTTTTCCCCCTTCCATATTGGACTCATCCGTCACCCCCAGAGGTTGGCGCTTGGTTAAAACTTGGTTTAAGGGTTAGGGTCAGAATTAGGTTAAGGTTAGTGTTAGACAATAAGTTGTGTCAAATGAGTGTCCATACTAAGACAGAAGTACAAACAGGTGTGTTTTCAAAGTCCCTTATTGGTTTCCTTAACAAACACGTTTAATTCACCTCTAAGGCTGGCCATTTTAACATGGGAGTCAAGGTGGATTCACTCACCTTTGAAACAAGCCCCCACTGGCCACCCCGTGAAGTTTTCCTTCTTGTATTTGCCTCATCCGCCAGCCCCAGAAACACCTCATTGCGATGTCTCTTCTTGAGGGTTCACATTGTAATTCCTGCTCAGATAAGTGATATCATAACGTTGACATTCTTTGGGGTGAACATAACACTCTATACGACATGTGTTCAGATAATGAAAGTACAGAAATATACAGATGCAGTAAGTCAAGCGGACATAAAGGACATAGTCTATATCAAGTCTGCATTGTTTAGCCTCAACTTCCTTTCTTTGTGTATTATTAATGTGGGATGCATAAAGTAGGGGAAGAAACGTGCCCTGAGGATACACTGTCCTGAACTGACCTCATCTCTGTGTTATATGTAAACAGCCACATGTGCATATTAATGATCTATAAATAACATGTACACCACAGGAAACAACATGGTGGAAGTCAATAGATGGGAAAACACCAGTGTCCTTGTATAGCTGCAGCATCCTTCAGTCATTTTAGGACGTGTTAATATTCAGTGTTTGCTGGTTCTCAGGTCCAAGCTTTTATTAGCTGCACCCGGCATGACAGCTTGAGCTTGTCACGTTTGTTTCTCCCATCCGGCCAAACAGCAAGCGTGAGGAACGGATAATCATGATGTGTTTGGGTGTAAATGGCTGGAGTGGTTTCAATTCACAGTCGAAGAATCACCACGCATGCAGTGTCCTGTTTTGACCTGTTCTCATAACTGCAGTGAAATCACCATTCAAAACGCCAGATGCTAAATTTCCCACAATGCCGTGCATGCATATGGATGTGGCTCTCTTTAGGCTATGGTGCACAGTGTTGGGCATGTGACTTATGGTTATGAGTTACTTCACACAAAAAGTAACTAATTTTCTAATTCAGTTACAGCATTAGAAAAGTAACTTGCTACCAGAGGTAGTTACTTTTTTAAGGTTCACATGTGTAAAAGAATTTGGCCTCGCCCCCTCAAATGAAGGGTTAGGGTAGCGTTTGTGTTGGTGTGTGAGCACCCGCCTCTGATTGGCTTGCGGTGAAATGTGATTCTACCTTTGCCAATCATCATAACTTGTACAGATGTCTCCGCCCCCCTCACCAAAAGAATAAAAAAACATAGCACTTGCAATCCAGATTTGTCAAAGATGAGTGGACAGCCGTTGTTCCATCATTGCACATGGTCTGTGAACAGGAAGTAGGATGTATAATTGATCTAAACAATTAGGCTATGTTGGTATCTTTCTACTTAAAGGCTAGGTGATTCTTATGACATGAAATTTAACATATGGTCCGACAGTTACCACCCTCTTTTTATTTTTTATTCAAACATTGTGAAAAAATCCCTCATGCCACCTCGTCCTCAATCTCTGGTTCAGTCCCCCCCCCCCCCCCCCCCCCCCCCCCCCCCCCCCCCCCCCCCCCCCCCTTTTTCCTTTAAATGTGCCCCCACACCCGTCACTCTGCCGTCTACCTCTCTCATTTCTATCAAAAGGTTAAAGGAGGATTAGTCTTGGTGTCTTAAGCCCGGACCTGACATGCCCCCTGATATTACGGCAGAGGTAGCGCACATCAGCACAATACACCCAGGGCGGGTCTACAAGGGTTGACCTTAATTTATTGTGTGTGTGTGTGTGTGTGTGTGTGTGTGTGTGTGTGTGTGTGTGTGTGTGTGTGTGTGTGTGTGTGTGTGTGTGTGTGTGTGTGTGTGTGTGCGTATCACTGAGAGTCACAGAGAGCAGCAGCATCATGATGACAGTTCAAAGGTTAAATATCCAACATGGTTTCTGGCATTGATTTTTCAACAAAGGATGTTGTGGTTAAAAGCTTTTTGTCAGCACTTCACAGATCGTCACAGAATCGCTGTCATTTTTGTCACGTCTAAAAATATTACAAATCATTTACACACGGACATTTTCAGGAATTTATAATCACCTAAATATATTATTTTTCTCATTACCCTTAAATGATCCCATAAATGTATAGTTACATCAGGGGTCTCAAACCCAATTTACCTGGGGGCTGCTGGAGTCAGAGTCTGGGTGAGGCTGGGCCGCATCAGGTTTTCCACAAGAAAAGCTCTCATAAAAACATTCCAATGTTTTCAGATATCTGTATTTTTAATTTTTTAACACAAAATAAGAAGAAAAAATGAATAAACAAATTAAGAATTAATAAGAAAATAAATAAATAAATCAGTAATAAATAAATAAAATAATAATAATAATACAGCAGATATAGAAGACTTAAGAAACCACATATAGTTGCTGACTAGAGAAATTAAATTATTATTATTCAGATTCAAATGTCTGTATTAACAGTTCTTTAACCTTTAACTTTCTGAACATGAATAGAACATTGAACATGAACTGTTTTGAACATGGCTTCTCTTGCCTACTTCTTGCTGCTAGAGACCTGGCAGCGCTTCCTCTCGCATAGCCGAGCCACATTTGGCTTGAGGGAGGAAGCAGTTGAGACCCTCAGTAGGGCTTGAAGATGCTCATCAGTAAGTCTGGTCCTGTACTTGGACTTACTGAAATTCAAGGTGGAGAAGAGCTTTTCGCACAAGTATGTGCTCCCAAAAAGGCACATGGTCCGCTTGAACATTCGGGAAAGCTCAGGGAAGCTGGGGGTCAATTCTCTCAAAAATTGCCCAAGCTTGTCTGCTTTTCCACTCACCTCCCTGAACTTGGCTTTGAGTTAAGAGTTGCATTGCAGGTCAATGAGCTCCATTTGAAGCACAGGAGGGGCATCTTGCACATCAAAGGAGAAGGGGTCCGCAAAAATTTGAAATGTGGCTCTGTGCGTCTTGAAGTCTCCAAATCTGTGATCAAATTCCTCCTGTAGCTTCAAAATGACATCAACATACTTCTCACCACTGAATGGTGAATGTGCCTGCATCCACAAGTGCCTTGCATGCTGGGAAATGGCAAAGGTTTGTCTGAGAGAGCTGGGCTTTCCATAACACAAGTTTTGTGGAGGATGCTCTCACGTAGTCATAGGCAGCACTGACAAGTTGCCCCTGGCCTTGTAACTTCTTGTTCAGTACATTAAGCTCATGTGTGATATCAACAAGAAAAGCTAAGTCCATGATCCATTTGGGATCACTTAGCACAGGAACAGCCACCCCATCCTTCTCCATGAAAGCTTTCACTTCTGTTCTCAACTCAAAAAATCTCTTCAACACGTTTCCTCTGCTGAGCCAACGTACCTCGGTGAAGTAGAGCACATCCTCATATTCTGACTCCATTTCCTCTAAAAAAGCACAGAACCTTCTGTGCTTCAAGCCCCTGGATCTGATTTGGTTGATGCATTTCACAACGACAGACATCACATTGTCAAACTTCAGGCATTTGCTGCAAAGAGCCTGCGGATGGATGATGCAGTGCAGAGCTATGGCCTCCTCCACACCCTTCTCTTCCAGTTTTTTTTTTAACAAGTGCCATCAGTCCATTTTTCCTCCCTGTCATTGATGGCGCTCCATCGGTTGTTATTCCAACAAACCTCTTCCATGGCAAACCAACATTCTCAATGGTATCACACAGCTCGTGAAATATCTCCTGAGCGGTGGTCTGCATTGGAATTACTGTGAGCAACTCCTCCATCACCTCAAAATTGTCATCAACACCATGGACATATATTGCGAGCTGGGCAGTGTTGGAGATGTCTGTGGTCTCATCAAGAGCGACTGAGTATACACTGAAACATTTTGCTTTCTCACACAGTTGATCATAAATGTCACTTGACAGGTCAGAAATGCGCTCTGCCACGGTTTTGGCAGAAAGGATGATGTTGCTAAACTGACCTTTCTTTTCTGGACAGACAATACTTGCAGCCTGTAATATGCACTTTTTGACAAATTCACCTTCTGTGAATGGCTGTCCTGCTTTAGCAATCATCTCACTCACCACGTAGCTAGCTTCGACTGCTGCCTTATTCTCTTTGGTTGCTTTCTTAAAGAAGTAGACCTGTTTTAAGATTGGCAACCCGGTTGGCTCTCTCATCTCATATTTTGCATACTCCTCAGCATGTCTAGTTGTGTAATGACGTTTCAAATTGTATTCCTTGTGCACCGCAACTTTCTCTGTGCAAATAAGACACGTTGGGGTGCACCTATGCTCAACAAAGAAATATTGCATTTCCCACTTTTCTTGAAATTGTCTGTGCTCATCACCAACCTTTCTCTTCACTGCAGGCTTTGAAAAAGACATGTTGGGGGCTGTGTATATATAATTATATTATATTAATTATTATATATAATTCAACTTGGTGTCACTGTCACGTTGAAGTTTCAGTTTCAGTGTTTAGCCGACGCACGGAGAACATAATTTCCGCAGTGTGCGTTATTTCCGCTGGCTCCGATCGGCTCAGGGTCCTGCACTTGCATATATGACGTCGAGCACAGCACAGTTCGTGATTGGTTGAAGGGTGTTCATGAGTGTTACGTAGTGCTAACGCTAACACATACAGCATTCATATTGTAGCATGGTGGGTGGCAGAGAGAAGGCTGGGTTTCCCAGCATGCATTGGGGCGAGGAACCAGTTGGTGGTATGGCAGTTGTGTGTGGTTGTTGTGGTGCTGTGTGTGTGTGGAGTTCATCTGCTGGGGGGGGGGGAGTTCATCTGCTTGGGGGGGGTTGTTGCCACGTCGTTTTGACATGTCTGTTTCAGCACCATGACTCTGTTTTACCTGCATTTCTTAGACCTTCTGTCGACGCATCCAGTAAATTACGTTCCAGCTATGCTGAGCGAAATTCAGCTCGGGCAATTGCGTTGGAAGATTCACGTTATAATATCAATTTGGCGGGCCGCATTAACAGTAAATTTACATGTTAAGTTCTAGAGTTGACTATTTTAACATGGGAGTCTATGGGGATTGACTTTATTTTGGACCCCGCCCCAAGTGGCCACCCTGTGAACTGCACGTTTTTCCAGAAAAAATGTTGCAGGCTCACGATGACACAGCATGGTGCCTTAACCAGCCATGAAGGGGGAGCAGAAGTGATCACTTACTTCTAGTGTAGCAAATGTTTTTAGTCGGTGTCACTCATTGTCTTTGTTTAAAGGTGCAGTGTGTAAGATGTGGTCACATCTAGAGGTGATGTTCCATATTGAATCCATCACCTCACCCTCACCCTTCTGAACATGCAGGGGAACCTATGGTAGACTTCAGTTGTCATTAAAACTCAAATAAAGTTTAGTACGTAAGTAAGTTTAGTGCGGCCCCATAGAGAGGACCTGCTCCTCATGTAAATATACAGTAATGTGTTCATTAAAGGGTAATGGAACTTAATAATATGTTTAGGTGATGATAGATCCATGAATATGTCAGTATGTAATTGTTTTGGAATATTTTTAGGGAGCATCATGTCCACAAATGATCAAATTCAGTTATGGTGATAATTTTGACCTAATGCCAATCCATCATCAGTCAACACATTCTAACATGTACCGACAAAGCGAAGACATTCCTTTACACTTTTTCCTTAGCAAAGTATTGTTCCACTTTATATCCCTCAGTAACGAGCTGTGCAAAGGGAATTGTAGTTACAGCAGAGAAGCATAATGAGAGTGAAAGAGTTGCAGAATGGGAGCATTAATATGCAAGTGTGTACACATGCACCCTGCTGTGAATATGGCTTGTGCCAGTATATTAAGGAGGGGGGGGGGGCATCATATACGGTAGAGTTGTATGGATGTGTGTGCATGTATAGGACACACACACACACACACACACACACACACACACACACACACACACACACACACACACACACACACACACACCCACACACAAATGTATACCAGTCCCTGCTGTTACCAGTGGGATTTCATTATTCACAGTGCACTCCACTCATAAAGGGAAAGCAATTATGATGGAGCAGCCCAGCTTTTGATGTTGAAAATGCATGTTGAACATCCTTTATGTTCCTGCACCATGATGGGGGGGGCAGCCAGTGCATCAAGTCATTTCATTGTGATTTCACAGTATGCATGTGTATTATTGCCCCATACCTGCAGCATAAGCACACGCATGCATGTGTCGTTCCACATCATGTGCGATGAGCCCGGCTGCCTATACAGCACCTGTTAAAAATGTAAATTCACATGGTGCCCAACACATTCCCCGCCACAGCGTCTCATTAACTGTGCATAGTAAATCACGGGGCTGATTAATTCAAATACGTATGTTTTCATAAGGAATGCATGCATGGGGCGAGACCTCACAGGCCTCTGCCACGCTGCATGTTAACTGCACCAGCTGACATGAGCCACACTGGCTCTCACACGCTGATCAAAGTCTATGCATCTTCAGTAAGAGAGAAGTAGTATTACCACATGCTGGACTCCATTCATGCCACTCTAATTTGCATCACAGACTGTGCATAAAGATGGTGTGGTTTTGCAGCAAATTGTGGGCGAGTCCCTCGTCGCCATCTTGCCGAATCCGAACTCCTCCCGGTTCCCAGTTCATTCAAAAATGGGAAAAGAGGTGGAACACACGGAGCTGTGGGTCGGCTCGTGGTGCCGTCACCTCATCCGTGGTAATTAACAGGTCGGCTCGGGTGTCAGTCAAGAGACCACGCCCCTAAATATTAGCAATTTAAAACATCGATAAAATAAGAATAAGTAAGTTGGAAAAAAATGCAGTTGTCACAGGAAAACATGTGACTGATTGAGATCAAAACTGAAGTGTGTACCAGACTTTAAACATGTTTCATTCACCTCTGAAGTTGATCATTTTAACATGGGAGTCTATGGGGATTTGCTCCCTTTTGGAGTCAGCCTCCAGTGTGGTTGCCCTATGAACTGCAAGTTTTTTCACTTCCTGTTGTACCTCATCCGTCTGCACCGGAGGTTGCCCCTCGATTTGCATCTGAAAGCAAGTGTTTTGGCTCAATATCAGTTTTGCAGTTTTCATAAGGGGTGTCGTTGTAGTGCAGGGGCCACATGCAGCCCAATTTGATCCCCAGTGGGCAGGACTATTAAAATCATGACATGATAACCTATAACACATGTGTTAAACTCGTGGCCCACGGGCCAAATGTGGCCCACAAGATCATTTTATGTGATCCCTGCGAGAGCATATGATTGTCTAAAGATAAAAGTCTTAAACATACATCGCCCATGAACTCTAGAGAATTACACATGCCACTTTTTACATGTAGCAATATATTCAGTGTGTTTACATATTAACATGTATGTAAACGCAGAATATTTGTAACTCAAATGAATGATGAATAAAGTATGAAGACAGTTATTTTGCAATATGTTAAATAGTAATTACATTTAGTCCCACAATTAAAACCGCCCCTTGAGAGCGACCATAATGTTGATGTGGCCCTCTGTGAAAATGAGTTTGACAGCACTGGTCTACAATGACCAGGAGGGGGTCCTCTCTATGGGGCAGCTATGTTTTTACAGTAGCCTAGAAATGACATCTTAAACTTCGTTTGATTTTCAGTGACAACTGAAGTCTACCATAGGTTCCCCTGCATGCTCAGAAGGGTGAGGGTTCAGTGATGGATATAGCATGCAACTTCAACTTTAGATGTCACGAAATCTTACACACTGCACCTTTAACTACACATATGTTAACATTAACATGGTAAATGAAGTAGTGACAGTGTGGAAGAGCAGAACCTATGTTGTGAACAGCCTTTTCGAACTCGTCTCAGAGGTCATGTGCAAGATTCTGGTCAACATTTCAATTCCTATGAATAAATAAACACATATATGAATAAATATATAATCACCTTAATGTGTGAATTACTTTTATAACCAGATGTTTGGGGATTACTTTCATTGTTATCATTCACAGTGCTGCATCTAGATATCTAGTACCGGGTTGTATTGAATATTTGATGTTGATGTTGATTGAAAGATATATTACTATTTATTTTTCAAAACAGTGTTTAAACTATATGTATGGAAACAATGTTTATTTGTGGCTTTAGCTTCCATTGATGTTGAAAACTGGTTCCTATGGTTCAATGTTGTAGGACAGGTGTTTTACCTCCTGATATCACTAAACCTGACACACTGTACCTTTAAAGGCTCAGAGTGGATTGAATGTCAAAATCTCATGTGACTTGATATTTATGAATGAAAAACATAAAAGTTGTGGTCCAAACTGCAAACAGACTGAATTGTGCATCACAGGGTGAAAAATGTTCAGTGGGGCCTTTTACCAGCTGTATGAAATGAAAACCCCCTGGGAGCTGTCAGGCCACGATAAGAGGAAGTAATCGGTAAGTACAGAGGATTCTTTTCCCCCTCATTTGTACCCAGGCTGGTTTGTTCTCACGATGCATCCAGGAATGTAAAGTGGCGCACAGGATCGTGTTCGCTACATGATTCATGTGATGAATGTAAAGTACAGTTGCGCTCATCCCACCCCCCGTCTTCTTCACATACACTGAATGTGATTTCCATCTTTCCACATTATCAGGATGCACGTGCGACTTCCTGGAAAGCATGCGTGGACTAATCTGGCAACCCAAACAATGTGCTCGCCTGCGTTTTGTCCCCCTGACCCCGGCGCATGTGTGTCTGTGTGTGTGAGTGTGTGCGTGTGTGTGTGTGACACACAGGCACTCTCACACATGCTGCTTCACCGTCTGCATCCCATCCATCTGGCTCAGACATTAATGATAATATGATCACAGAGGATTTCATATTGTTGTCGGATTATCTTAAGGTCACTGTGTCGTGTTCGCTTGTGATGTAACAGGGTTCAAATCCCTGCTGATGTTATGTGTAAGTGTTTACATATGGCATGATTACTAAAAAAGTAAATACATCTTAAGATAACTATGATTTTTTATTATTTCTCTATTTATTTTTTGTGTTTATTATTTATTTATTTATTCTGTTTGTTTTTTCAGTGCGGACGAACCTCCTTGAAAAATACACAAATGTGTAACTGTTCCAGCGGTGAGATGAAGGTCAGAGCCGGACAGAGACGGGATTACCTGGGATTAACTCAGACTACACCACCGGGCAGCTAATGAGGGCCAGGAGCCTCCTCTGACCGTCCACCTCCAGTGAGTATGAATAGCATCCAAAGCTAATCCACGCTACTTTCAAATGAAGCTAATCCGTTTTCCATTCATTCATCACTGGGACCACTTATGTCTCATTTGTGCAGGGTCTCATTAATGACGGCAGTATAGTCTCATGTAGTCTATTAAGGTTAATGCTGGCCCAGTGGATGAAAGGGGGGAGGGTCATCATGATATACATATATATATATATATATATTTACCTTGACATTTCTTTACACTTTCTGTGATGGCATTTTTCCCATAATATTATTTTCAAGGTTAGGATTATTATTACTTTTGATTTGTATTATTATGATCAAATGTTATTAATGTTATTATTATTGTTGTTGTTGTTCTTTTTTATAATAATATTTATAATAATGACTTAAATAATAATTCAAACAATCCATTCCACCACACTCAGTAGTTTCAGCTTTCTAGTTGCTAACCCTGGGCAATACTACAGCCTTAAGACATGAACATGCACTGCCTTACTTCTGATCTAAGCTTGGTGGAGGAGACAGCACCAGGAGGACAGCTTCTAACATAGGGATTGTACTGCAGAGATCACATGGTTTTGATAAGAACAGGAATCAGCCCATCTTGGCAAAGGCTCTTGAGTTCCATTCTCAGTCTCAGTGGTTAATGACAGTTTGTTTGTTTTGATGTGACCTGTGCTTTGTTGTGAGAGAAGTAGCTTGCGTGCAGACAGCACCCGCAGCAAAAGAGGATCAAATGCAACTCAAACTTGCTGTCTGGGCTTTTTCTCATCTCACAGAAGTTCACCTCAAACATACCATGTGGTCCTGGATTGCGTCCACATGTAATGCTTCCTTTTTGTGCATTGGTTTAAACTAGCAAAAGAAGAAAGTGAGAGCAGGATGGGAGTCAACCGCAGCAGCTGATTTCAGCTCAGAGACATTTTTACATTGTTGATGGCGGTTTTTTGTTTTTTGTTTTTGTTCCATCCAACACCCCTTAGGTGCCGGGAAGCATCAAACCAAAAACATTCTGCCACCAGTGTTGCCAGGTTGGGCTTCTATTGAACATGCTGGATACATTTTGGCTACTTTTCACCAAATTTGGTGGGTTTTTAGAGAATATTCTGGAGAAAATATTAACAAAATAGTTATTATATTGCAAACAAAAGTTCACATTTCAAATAAACTGCTGTCTCCACTTATTTTGAAATGAGGGAGAATCTGCTCAACTTGAGCCGAGTACTTTGCATCGTCAGTGTTAACGTATAGTTCTGAATGAACCGTGTGTCACTGACATTAATCGTCATGGCTCAGTCATTCTTAGCTGATTAACTTAAAAACATTGACAGTCATTGTTTTACAGTTTTAACGTGAGTTTCTAGAGAGGTTGTGATTTGGGCTGTTTTTTATTAAGGTGGGCGGGTTTTGCGCAGTGTTTGGACTTGAAACTGATTTGGCAACCCTGTCTTCCACTGACAGGGTGTCTGAAGACTGCAGTGCAGAGTAATAATAATTGGCACAGCTGTTTACAGCCACTCCCGCCCCGACATATTTCTCAGGCGGAGTCACCGACGGCCAGAATGTGCCAGGGCTTTGTAGGCAGGATTCTTGTGGCTTAGAGACAGAGCAGCAACACATCGTTTCCATCACCGCTGGTGGTTTTCTTCTCTAAAGTCTGTCTGGCAAAGAAACCCACGTCTGGCCCTGTGTGTCACATCATCCTGACCTACATCCATCTCTCTACTCTGTGTTTCCACCAGGGGGGAATGAGTTCATTCCCCCAAAAACCACGAGACAATACCTCACCCTTCCTCCCCGACCCTGCTATCTGAATCACACGCTGAGAGGAGGTTGGAAAACATCTTCGTCTCCTCTCGACTCCTTGTCTGTCCAAAACAAACAGCTGTGGGTGAGTCAGGCGGCCCATGCTGGTGTCCCCCGACAGGCTGGGACAGGACACTGCAGCTCTGCTCATGTCCCTGAGGACTGACGGTCACCTGTCACAGACGAGCTGATTGGTGGACCCAGTGACTCGGTGACCTTTTGTGTGGATACCAGCACCAATGGTGATACATTGAGCTGAGCTAGAGCTCATAGATCTGCACTATGTTCTCTTGAAAATATGGCTTTTGTGTGTGTTTGTGTGTGTGTGTGTGTGTGTGTGTGTGTGTGTTCTTGAACTTGTATCTTTGTGAGGACCAGCTTCAGTAAAATACCCCACAGAGAGTCAGGGCCTTAGACTGTACAAAAAATGGATGTAGCATCCGTGACGTCATCCATACATTTCTGCAGAGTGCTTATGTGGGCGTCTCCATGTTGCTGATGCCTAACTCCTCCTACTGCCTGGTTCATTGCAAAAATGGGAAAAGAGGCAGAGCCCAGGTGGAGCTGGTTTGGGCCCATGGGGCTGTCGTATCCACAGAAAGTCGGCCCAGGTGATGCTTAAGAGGCCATGCCCCTTAACTATGCACAATTTCAAACCTCAATAGAAATGTGCAGAAATGATAGAAATGATTCACCCCCCTATTCCAGCCCTTAAACATGTTTCAGTCACCTCTAGAGTCGGCCATTTTAACATGGGAGTGTGTGGGGATTGATTCGCTTTTGGAGCGCAGCCTCAAGTGGCCACCCAGTGAACCTCAAGTTATTGTACTTCCCTATTGGACTCCGACTCTGTCAACCCTGGAGGTTGGTGCTTGGCCAAGACTTGGTTTGAGGGCTAGGTTCAGAATTTGGTTTAGGTAACGGTAAGAGTAGATATGATGATGTGATCCTTTAATTCAGATCAAAACAATGGAGTATGGCTGGGTTGTATATATGTCATCTAAACTAGCCCCACCAACCTTTGCACAACCAATGGGAAGACATACATTCCTTAAACAGAGATGATGGTCAGAACTAACAAAGCTTTACTCCGCCCACCATCTCCTCTACATGACTTCAAGCAGCTGTCAAGCAGTGCACATTTGTGTTTTGTATGCACTGTTGCATTTTGCCAGTGTGAAGCGAGCTCTTCCAGAATACTCTCCCAGAACGATCACTTTTATTGTGACAAAGGTGACAACCTTGCTCTTTATGCCTTTACTTCAGGGTGTGCATGGAAGCGTGTTGTGTGTCTGTTCAAGGACTGGGCTCACTGTCCCAGTCCCAGCAGGGTTAAACTAAATTGTTCTGTCCATCCAGTGAATTGCCTCAATGAGGTTTAGTCGTGTTCTAACCCTGGATTGTGTCACTTAATTGCCTCTTCTGACAATATGACTCTTATTTTTTTGTGGACCGTCTTTATAGCCACTCCGCAAGACAGAAGCAATCTCTTGGTTTTGGTCTTTTCATTGGGTTCAAGTGGTTTCAGAATTGTTGTGTATTTGTTTACCTGCATGATAAATGGGTCATTGCATGGTGGGCTGACTCACTGGTTGATTGAATAACTGACTCGTTGGCAACTCGCCCGGAGCGCCAAGATACATTGATCATCCGTCAGAGCTGGACCGAGACATCCACTCTCAGCATGGAGCCTGAGACAGAGAGAGAGGAACAACAGGAGGTGGGGAGCAGGGTCTGGAAGAAGGTGGGGGTGAGGGGGGGGATGAGGAGGAAGACAAATGAGTTGAATAAGAGGATAAAGTTCTGAGAGCACAGTATTGTTGCCATTAGGAGTGATTATCTTTTGAAGCCAGCTCTGAGCGGCGGTGTAGATCCAGCGGGATTATGGGTAGAGTTACTAGCTTTGATGTTGACCCCGTATGAACTGGCAGGACTGTCTCTCATTGCGTCTGATCATTTTTATAGCATCTGTTCAACACATGTATCTGTCCGGAGTGATGATCTAATACTACCTTTGGCAAAGTTCAACCTCGCAAAGCCAATTGCTCCTAACTCCATCAGGGGGGTTTCTTGAGAATCCTGCAGTGAAGATGATAACTGTGTTTTGTAGAAGTCTCTGAGCTGAGAGTGCTACATTCTCAGACAAGGCTGTCGTAGTCTCCTTGTGCCGTCCACAGCTCCAGCTTCTGTTCCTCTTTTCCACCACAAGGATACTGGTGCCTGCCTAGTGCCAGTGCTTAGTTGGTTCAACTCAGGCACCACAGAGAACCAGTTTGTTCCTCCATCGGCGAAGAGCCAAGTCAAAGCCACGTTATTACACCAACATATAACGATTGAATAGTAGGTTGCCGATTGCTGCCAGATTCAAGCTCCTGCCTCTGGCTTAGCTTTTCAACTTATCTATTAAAGGTGCAGTGTGTAAGATTTTTGTCAACGTTTGTCACAATCTATAGATATAGAATTAAGGGGGGGGGGGGGGGGGGGGGGGCGGGGGGTCCCGAAGCCAGACCAGTTGAGAACCATTGCTTTGATGTACATTTACACCAGGAGTGGGCCCACCCTACAGGGCCGCTATGTTTTTACAATAGTCCAGAGTGGACATACTAAACATCTTTTGAGCTTTAATGACAACTGAGGGCTGCCATATGTTCTCCTGCATGCTCAAATGGGAAGTGTGAGGTGATGGTTACTATGTGCAACTTTACCACTAGATGTCACCAAATCTTACACACTGTACCTTTAACTAGTCTACAGTCCAGTAGGGAGATGGATGCAACAGTTGCGACTGGACTGATCTTCTGTTTCACATGGCAGTTCATATGTTTGTGTGGATGTTGTTGGTCATAATAACCCCGCCCCAATGGGCTTCTATGACTGTAGACTAGTAAAGAGTTGGTACCTTGCCTGGCACCAGTTTAGAGATCCCAGAGCTTTCAAGAGACGTGATTCAAATCAAAGACCATTCGTGATTTTCAGCTCAACTTGGAGAAAGGATTTATTAATCAAAGGTGCAGTGTCTAAAAACAAAACAATTACATACCCACACCTTAGTGTATTTTTTTCTACAACCCTTAAATGAACCCACTTAAGGTGCAGTGTGTAATATTTGGTGACCTCTAGAGTGAAGTGTTGTATCCATCACCTCAACCTCACCCTTCTGAGCATGAAGGAGAACCTATGGTAGACTTCAGCTGTCATTAAAAAAAAAGATGTTTAGTATGTCCACTTTTTCTACCGTAAAAACATGGTGACTTCCACAGAGAGGACCCCCTCCTCATGGAAATATACATCAATGGGCTCAGTTTAGGGTCATGGAAAAAAATAAAACATTTACATAGTTATCAGCATGTAATTGTTTTCTAATGTGTTTTAGAAGTGACAAAAATGACCAAAATCGTACACACTGCTCCTTTAATATATATTTACATGAGGAGCGGGTTCTCTCTACGGGAGCTGCCATGTTGATACAGTAGCCCAGAATGGACATACAAAACATATGAGTCTTACAGACATCTGCAGTCTACCATAGGTTATCCTCTGTGCTCAAGGAGACTGGTGGATGAGTTGATGGATATCACATGCAACTTCATCTCTAGATGTCACCAAATCTTACACACTGCACCTTTAAAGACATGGATAGAACATCCATACAACCCAATCCAGGACAGTAAATCGAGGGGAAAAGCATAATATGACATCCTGAATTGAATTGAATCACTCAGTATGAAATTATGGAAAGCTAGACATGGCCCAGGGGCTGCAGTGGCTCAGGGGTTAGACCAGTCACCAACAAGATACAATACTTAACCGCCTCAAAGTATTTTGTTGCACTACAAAAGAGCAATAATTCACAACTACAAATGTCAGCTTTTTCCCTGATACTGTCAAAATCACACATGGCCAGACTGGAAAAGACCTGTCAGAGTTTCTGAGAACACATGACCTCCAGAAACGTGTCGATACTTTGTTCTGAGAAAATGTCCCCAGAGTGGGGAAAGTACCGTGGAAACCAAATCAAACCGAATGACAATAGCTACAGTTTCAGTTGCAAGGTGATAGGTTTCTGTTATGAGAAGTGCATATCGGGAAAGGAGGTGTTCATTTGACTTGTTTCCTGCCAACAGTCAGAACTGGATTTTCAAACTCAGGTATTCAAATCGAGGACACCTTGTGAATAGAATAGAACAGAATAGAAAACGTATTCATCGCACAATGGGGAAATTCACTCGGCTCACAGTGAAAGAATTGTTAAAGTAATAGGGGGAAAATATGTGTAAAATATGTTCCATGGTGGCCCCCATAGAGAGGACCGGCTCCAGATGTAAATATACATTAAATGATTATTTAATCTAATTCAGTTAATTTAGATGATTCTATATTCATAAGAAATGTCATTATGTAATCATTTTGTAATATTTGCTGTTAACAAATGACAAATATGGCCAAAATGTTACACACTACACCTTTAATGTGTCTTAATCAACAGAACAGCCATCGGGGCAAATTAGGGCTCACTGTCTTGCCCAAGAGCACAAGAATTCAGTATCAAACAACTAATCCCTCTGGTTAGTGGACGACCCGCTCTTACACCTGAGCCACAGCCGACCACAACATGTCTGACTCTCTTCCTCTGATTGGTTCAAGACCTGAATACACCCATATAAGGTTAAAGGCCATGCATACAGGCAAATCATAGGATTTCTAACACAGTCAGGTTTTACATCAGGAGTGGGCAATTCAAACTTTGTTACATAAAAACTTGTTGTTATCATTCTATGAAATTATTGAAAACACCTTATGGGCTGTTTATTTCAGTAACAATGACTCCAAACACCATTTTATCAAGAAACTCAAATAGATGTGACAACAATATAACTTTACAATCAGTAACTATCAAATTTATCAAAAAATTTAAATTAAAATGTTCATGTTTTTTGTAAACGATACCAGTCGATTTAAATAAATAAGGGGGCGCTATGAACGGAGGCTCCTGGATGCAGCTGGTCTTGATCAGGCTCCTTGGATGTGAACACCTAGCATGACAGAATCACATACACAGGGAAGCATTTCAAAATAAAAGCATATTTTTTTCTAGCTTCATGTATAAATCAACGCAGCTTGTAGTGAAATGCCCAGGTCTGTTTTACAAGGTGATGTCCAACAGGTCTTGTCTCCCATAGCCTTGAAATTAAGGTTATTTGATTGCTCGAATGTCGACACCTGTAGCCTCTCGACATGATGCCATTCATGTAAGAATGTAACTGGTTCTCTATAGGATCCTTTAAGCATCGTAACAATGAGCATGAGAATCTCTCAGGAAAACATCTATAGAGGCTTTTACACGCACAAAAAAAAAAGAAATCTGGGTATTTGCAGCAATTACTCCGATCCGTGCCAAACCTCCTTTCTCCCTACAATGGATCTGGCTGTAAACGCAGAGAGCTAAATCTGTTCAGGGAATCTGTTGCCGTGGCTGCTGATGCTGTTCTGCTGCCATGCTGCCATGCTGGCTTGGCCCTGGTCCCACTACTACCCTCACTGCTTCCTGGAAGAGGCAAGGGGGGGAGGGGGGGTATGGGTGCCATGGCAACAGATCAGATCTTGAATTTGGTATCATCTACTATTATTATAGTAGATCGATGGAACGATTGATGTCTCCTTGAGCTTTTAAAGGTGCAGTGTGTAAGATCCATCATCTCACCCTCACCCGTCTGAACATGTAGGAGAACCTATGGTAGACTTCAGTTGTCATTAAAACATAAAAGATGTTTGGCACGTCCACTTTTAGTACTGTGAAAAAAAAAATGGCAGCCCCCGTAGAGAGGACCTGCTCCTCGTGTAAATATACATTAATGTGCTCATTTAATGGCAATAGATTAAGAAGAAAACAGTTAGGTGAATATAAAAAATATCATGAAAATATAAGTGTGTAATTGTCTTATAATATCTTTAGAAGTGACAAAAATGACCAAAATCTTAGACACTGCACCTTTAACTCATGTTGTTCAACGACAACAAACTTGAGCCATTATCTGATTATTTGGTGACAATGGAAGGCGTCACATCGTGACGTCCACAATGATTTCCCTCACAGGGGTTAATCTGGGTGATCCTCGGAGGCGGAGTCAGTCGTCGTGCACTCGTCAATTGTGCCGTTCCTGGAATGTAATGCATCTGCAGAACTGTTTCCAGCCATGTGCTGTTAACCTCATCCAAACTCTAGACACCAGGCTCGGGCAACCCCCCCCCCCCCCCCCCCCCCCCCCCCCCCCCCCCCCCCCATCAATAAGTAAGCAAACATCCTCGTAGCGCACGATTACATGCGCTCGAATGTCGAAATTCTGGACGGCGGCAAGGAGGAAAAGGCGAGCAGATGGCCATGGCAGAGGAAGAGAGGAAAAGGGAAAGGCGAGAGGTTGAATAAAGAATAATAGCACAAGACGTGGAGGCAGATGGAGACAGAGGAGAGGGGAGGCGGAGTCATTTGGGGACGGTGCGAAGGAGCAGAGCGAGCAAGCGAGTGAGGAGATGAGTGTGTTAGAAAACCACTCAGCCGCTTTATAGACAGCTTGAGAAAATAAAAGCAGAGGAACCCACAGCGAGGTTCATGTGAGGTAACGGCATCTGCTCTCAGCCGCGCTGCTGATAGGAAAGCAACAGCTCGCCGATAGTGGGGCTTTTAAAAAAAAATGTTTATCTTATGGTTCGACATCAGTCTGATGTCTCATCTCACTCACAGCAAGAACCGTCTACATAAGGGTTGACCTTATTTAACGTGTTTGCTCAGAGTCCCCGCCCACCTTCCATTCATGCAAACATGAGGGTACACCTCAGTCTGGTGGAACATACTGTATGTACACACCCGGCGCCACATTCCATTCCAGTAGGTGGCGATGTTGCGGTGTGTCGAGTCGAGCCATCTACCAGCAGCAATGTATTAAAACAAGTGTTATGTTTATGTTTTCATCCTTGTCACCTTGGAAACAGCCCTTGGCTTGTGCTATGGAAGTGTAAACAACGTCCAGGGCGAAGACTCATTATTTCCCATTAGAGGTGCAGTGTGTAAGATTTGGTGACATCTAGTGGTGAAATTGTATGTTGTGTCCATCACCTCACCCTCACCCTTCCCAGCATGCAGGAGAACCTATGATCGACTTCAGTTGTCATCTAAAGATGTTTGGTATGTCCACTTTGGGCTTCTGTAAAAACATGGCGGCCCCCACAGAGAGGACCCGCTCCTCACGTAAATATACTTTAATAGGCTCATTTCAGGGTGATAATACAGTCAATAAAAAAATTCATTACGTGATTATAAATTCATGAAAATATCAGTATATAATTGTTTAGTAATATTTCTACAGGTGACAAAAAAATTCTTACACGCTTTAAGGGTTGACCTTACTTTTCATGTTTGCTGAGAGTCCCCGCCCACATTCCATTCATGTCTGGTGGAACATTCATGCACACCTGGCACCATACTCCACTCCAGTAGGTGGCGATAATGAGCAACATGATTTTTTAAATTTTATTTCATGATGTACAGCACAGAGAGTCTAGCAGTCTACTAGCTGCAATGTATTATCATAACATTCATGTTTATGTTTTCATTCTTCTCACCATGAAAACAGCCCTTTACTTGGAAGTGCTATGGAAGTATAAACAATGTCCGAAGCAGAGCTCCATTATTTACTGTGCTGCCCTTTGATGCTGGAGCCCTCCTGCCCCATGGCTCTGATGCCCATTCATTACAATGTATTATAATATAAGTTTGCAATTTTGAAAACCCTATTGTTTCTAATCAGGGATACGTAAATAGCATCAAAACCACCTATACCTAGACCCTAACTCCATGATCCATATATGGTTTCCATTTATACGAAAATGAAGATCATGTGTTTATCTATCGAGTAAGATCTCATATGATTTTATTCCAACAGGTGGTAATACAGTGTTGGACATGTCACTTTAAATAAGTACCTATAGTTTTTGGTAAACACCCTTTGCAACGGGGGTTTTATGGTTGCTCTCAAGGGGCCAGTTGTAATTATGGGACTAAATGTAATCATTACTTAACATATTGTAAAATAACTGTCTTTATACTAGATTATCATTTATTCAAGTTACAAATATTGGATATGCATTTACATGAATGTGAAAACGTAAACACACTGAATAGATATAGACTGAATATGAATATTATACACATAAAAAGTGGCATGTCTAATTCATTAGAGTTCATGGGCAATGTATGGTTTAGACTTTTATTTTTAGACAATCCTTCACGCTCTCGTGGGCCACATACAATGATCCTAGGGGCCAAATTTGGCCCACGGGTCACAAGTTTGACACATGTGCTATATAGTGTCAGTACTCACACTTTCATCACACACGCACACACGCACACTTATGTTAAGTAAGAACATAAAAATGTCAC
>JAFBJT010103897.1:40074-54227 GCA_016785325.1 Chascanopsetta lugubris
AGTTGTTCAGGACAGACAGCAGAGACTATTTTTACTCATGCTCAACACGCTCATATCTCAACAGCTGTCCGAACATCTCTCGCCGTCTCCCCTGTCAGGAATAACCGGCCCATAAGAGGCCTCTGCTTCCCCTCGGCTCGGCCGCTTCACTCTCTGCTCTGTTGCCGTTCGCTCAGGTCTCTTCAACTTTGGCCATTTTTCATCCACTCTGTGACGTCAGTGGGATATAGGAGACGTGGAATTACTTCCAGAAAGGTAGAACAATTAAGCTTTTTGTAAAGGTTTTATGGGACATTCATTCACAATCACTGGGCCCCGAGTCTCCATAGTAGATGGCGCTATTTTTAGAATTCAGCTCGTCAAGGGAAGGAGAGCTTTTCCTCCTGAAAGTCATTTTCCGTAGAGGCTTTTGTGCTGTGAAGACAACAATCACCCTCCTACGTTTAAAATGTAGATTTGTGTGAAGTGTTGAATAAGTGTAAGTTTGATGAGGTATATCTGAATGAATGTTCGGCGGAGCTCTTGAGGTTGAACTGTGGGCCTTTACAACACTAGTGTGTAAAATGAATTTTTCAAGTAAATGTTCTATACATTTCACATGTCAGTTCACATAACATTATCAATGATCTGATTTCTGAGCCATATCATATTATCTTTGTATTTGTGAAATCCCAAAGATCATTTCTGTTGGAGATCTGTTTGGTTCCTGGGGTTAGGGTTAGGGTTAGGGTTAGGGTTAGGGT
Organism: Chascanopsetta lugubris; assembly: GCA_016785325.1. Lineage (NCBI taxonomy): Eukaryota > Metazoa > Chordata > Actinopteri > Pleuronectiformes > Bothidae > Chascanopsetta > Chascanopsetta lugubris. Next base: position 40,818 of record JAFBJT010103897.1, read on the forward strand.
TAGGGTTCGGTTACCTCAGATTAGATGTGGGAGATGAATCATAACAACAGGTTAAAATGAGGCTGCAGTTGTTTGTCTGCATTTCTGTGCTGTTTGTTTTTGTGTCTAATACCTTACGTAAACCCTGGCAGACTTTTCGATCAGCTGCTCGTGATGCGTCATTTTCATCACCTGAGCTTGAAGCTGCTGATCTGTGAACATGGAGAAGTTACATTTCAACTCTTCTCCACTGTTCCTCATTAGCATATAAAAAAACACATTTGTACATGTGAGACTAACATGTCTTCATTCAGCAAAGAATTAGTTTACATTCTTTCTTTTGAATCTTGGAATGAAACCAATCAAAAGGCACAGACATGTTCTTTATATCTTGTATCTTTGAGCAGTGAGGTGTGGGTGGTTGACTTGAAGGATTTGGTCACATATCACTCACAATATCTTTGAAAACATAAAATATATGGTAGAATAACAGCCTTTGTCCTCTCTGCGCTAATACCCCCTTTAAGGTGTGAAAATAGCATTCAAATGGGTTGTGCCTTTTCGATCATAATTATTGTTTTCTTGATAAAACATCGCAACAAATATGTCAAAATTGATCTAGAGTAATTTTGGAGGTTTGATCAATTTAAAGATAAAGTTGAGTCTAAAGGTGATTTGCGAGACAGACAGAAATGTCCATGTTGAAGTTTTTTTTAAAATGTGGTTACAATCATTTTGTTATTAAAAGAACTGACAATGGTCGTGACTTAATTTCAGACACTCTACTTATTTATACAGTTTACCTTGGCATTTGTGAGATGTGTGACTCTTTCTGAGTGAGGAACGTGGCCCAGTCCCACTGTCTCATCCAAAAATAATCTGTTTGTCAGTGTGCTAATTCAGTGAGCAGCGATAAGACAGAGCCAGACACGGGGCCTGGTTTGGAAGCTGTGTATTGAACTGCTGAGGAACTCAGGATAGTATGGATCAGCTTTCCTTCCAGTGTTGTGACTCCTTTTCATTTCAAACTTTTCTTTTGTCATTCCCAGCCTTACTGAATAAGATAGTACTGTTTTGTTAGTTTCTTTGCTGCTGTTGCAACATTGCTGTGTTTTAACACCATGTACACTTGAACAGTATCAGTGCTCATTCTCAGACATTTTCTGTGAAGTGGCGTTCTGCTCGTTTCTGCACATGAATACTGCCAAAGTAACACATCGTGTACAATGATAACTTTTTCTACCCTGGGTGTTAAAAACGGAGGCTGGTCGTCTGTCCTCATGTTGAATGCACGTGGTTTACATTCTGCCAGGTTTTTAGTACCATGTAAGTGAGTTGAATATAAATGAAAAACAGGTGATGATGACGTTTTCCTCAACAGTAGAAAATGAATTGTGATTGGATGATGTTAGTGTGGTTCTTGCCCTGTGGTCGTGTGGAACAACATGATCTTGCTTTAAGAAATAACAAGATCGCACACACGAGAGTGACTGTTTCATTGTTGAACATTCAGATAGGTTTTCAAATGTGTCACGCAAAGTTAGGATTGAAAATAATCTTTGATCTCTGAATATATCCTATTCATCTGCCGCTTTTCCTAAATCCTAGATTCATGTAGGATCCGTCTGTTGCTCAGCATACAAAATAGTTTTATGCTCATGAGAAGTTCCTCTTTCATCTGTCCCTGTGTATTCTCATCATTCTTCTTCTCTTATAGTCTCCCTTCACATCCTCCTTCTCGTGCTTTCGACTCATGAAATACAGCACATGACGGCAGATCAGCCAACATGGCATTCTCATCTCGCTTTTCCTTCTGGGAGAAAAAGGGAAGTCTCATTTGGACATTTCACAAAGCTCTCCTAACCCTGCATGGTGTTGGAGCATTTTACACAAGGTTCTAACGTGTGTGGGCTTTGTATGCAACACACTCAAAATGGACCTTTCTGTCCCATATATATATTTAGAATGACTAGAGGTGGCAAGACTGCTGGCAAATTTCACTGATATATTCGTATTGTTACCAGCCCTATAATACAATTGTATTAAAATATAAGTATCACTCTAAATTCTTAGTCTTGGGATCTATTCTAGACCATATTGTTGATGATTTATTCCATACCGTGGTTATCACCACTTTGACAGGTGGCACTAGCTTTAGCCTTTTTTTTTTTTTTTAAACAATACTTACTAACAATAGTAACCTGACAGATCTCAAACTTTGTCACAATAACGAGAGAAAGTGCAACTTTTTATTACCACCTCCGGTAGTTTCTTATTTTCTACGGTTTTGGACCAACTGTACCTTGTACATGGTAGTTTTCAAATGAGTTGAAGAAGTGATTGCATCCACACCGTTGAAAAGAGAGTGTGTATCTAACACAGAAGACATGGTTTGCCGAAACGCTGCATGTTTTGAGGCTTGCACGGTTGTGTGATGGACAGCTGCTTCATACGATGTGGAAGGTTTGATTGACTGTCTTTTTTCATCGTACATGTAGATCAAAGATGAGAACAAACCAGGCAGTTCAAGTGTAAGTAAATATGATCATTTACTGATGTCTTTCACTTGGGTAGTACATTTCAGTATACTCTCTGGTCATTACTTTTCAACTGACCACAGGCACTTCAGTCAGTCACAGAGGATGACTCTAATAGAATAAATCATGTTCTTTTGTTAAAAAATCTTCAAAAATGTTAATCAGAGTTACATGCTTGATATCTCACGGTCTGCGTACTCTGAAATGATCTGTAATGTTTTTCTGAAACTAACTGATTGAGTAAGGGAGGAAATATTGAGTGGGAATCATTTCATTTTATTGATGAAGTTGGTTTTACCAGCTGGAGTCTGATGGGGGGCTACTGGGCTACTTTTTTTGCAGCTTAAAAATACAATGATTGGATTTTCCTTCACTTTAAGTTTCCTTATTCCTTCTCTCTTTGCTCTCTACGAGTAGTCAGACAGCGATGGGCAGCTCAGCCGTTCCAAGTCGGTGCCAGCTCTCGACCCTGGCAGGGGGTTATTCCGGGTAAAAAGCCCCCCTCCGGTTTCCCCCACAGAATCAGGGGGCCGGGTCAGTAGCCCTTCCCCCCCTAGACTCAGGACAAAATTGCCAGGATGCCATGAGTCTCAATTAAGGACTGTGGAGCAACGCAGGAGTCTCGAATCACCGCAGTCCTCTCTCAACACAAAGCCAGCTGTGAACAGTGAGCGTGAGCAAAATGGCGCAATGGCTAAACGTTTTGTCAACGGTTCAGCCAACGGTAACATCAAACCTCTAGAATCCAACACTAGCCAGATGGATGCTACAGATGACCAGGGTGTGAGACACAAAAAAGTTGTCAAAGTTGTTCGCCGTGTTGTCCGGAAGGTCCTTCCCGCAGAGGATGACACCCATCGGTCAACACAACCTGCAGACACTAAGCTTCCTGCAGACCCAGTGAAAGCTATGCCAGCTCCAGAAGGAGTTCCTAAGGCGGCCATGATGTCAGGGTTCTCTTTTAAACATGATGCCATCAAAACGGAGGAAAAGGAAGATATCTCACGTGGTCTCACAGGCCTCATGGTAAGAGGCCGCTCAAGGGAGCCCCGCCCACGACTAAGCAATGATGAACGGCCGGCAAGAATAGAATTACAGAGGACACAGGTGAAGAAAGCAGAACCAGCTGAGCAGGTTGGAAAAGGGGAAGAGCACAAGGCAGATAATCCCCCAACAACACCTCATGAGGTCAATCACAGACTCTCGAGCTGTGCTCCTGTTACACAGAGAATCAAAACTCCAGCCAGCGATTTGAACTCAAACCCATCCAACATGGCCTCTAAGGATTCTGCTCCAGCATCTCCCACATCACCTCATTCCAAACCTTCATCGCTGGCGCCGGTTGCTGGGGTGAGACAGGCTTCGAAACCCTTACCTTCGTCTCCGCCTCCCTGCATCACATCAGAGTCACAAACCATCTCTACAAATCCTCCTCAGCAGACCACCTCAGTCGTCCAAAAAAGACCCCCTGCTCTCTCTACTTCAGCACATCTCATCCCAGCCCCCAAACAACATCCACAAGTTGCAACCAAAGCAAACCCTTCTCGTTCCTCCTGTCCCAGCGCCGTCCCACTGTCTCCTCCCCCAATAGTCACTTCCTGTCAGCAACCTCCTTGCAGTCAACAAGAGGTATAGTGTCTGCACTTTGCATGTCTGGTCACCATTTGAATAGTTGATGTGGAAATACACGTTTGCAGACCCAACACGTGTGTGTGTGTGTGTGTGTGTGTTTAAAAGTTTTAAAAGAGTCACTTTATCGCTTTTGTAAGTTGCATGTGGGGCATGAAAATTAACGTGAAATCTGAACCATAAAAAGAATGAGGGCAAAGATAAGTGTGAGTATATTTCTGTTGAGCCACTGGTGGCAGGGACAAAGGATGATGATGTTTGTTGCCTCCGTTTTTCATTTGTCCACCAATGTGGGATAGAAAACGAGTTTTAGCTTCAGTTTGTGTTCTGTTGATTGTTGATAACTCCAGCAGTAAGAGGGAAAGACTTAAAGGGACCGACTGTCCCGATTTAAGGGACTTTATATTTGTTCTTAGCCAAGAGGAGGCGCACGGCAGTGCCCTCCAGGAATAGATTACAGGCATATTGACCACAAAGGCTGCGCTGGTGTGACATCACGGGGCAGGAGTCTACGGTGGAACAGGGATTCTCCAGCTTCAGTGTTGTATTGTTAAGGATGCAGAGGGTCCTGAATGCAAATCAGAATATTGCTTCTGCTTCCTCAACTGATTTTTAGCCTCCTTTTTGTCTCATTCACTGGCATGACAGCTGCACTGCACTGAAATTGGGGTTTTGCCCCAAACTGCTTTAACTCAGAGAAAAGTTTGCTGAATCAATTGGTGTGTGTGTTTTAACTTGCCTGGATTCTCATGTTTGCAAATCAATTTATTTTCGGCCTTGATTCATTGCTTTCTTTCCAAAACACCTTTGTCCATTTTCTGATGTTGACAGAAGTGTTTATGTACGTACCAAAGCTTGATGACTCGACTGACAGGGTGTTCATGAATCCCATATTCAGATGGTTTGCAGTTGTGTGCTGTCATAAGCTTTGCTTGTCTATGTCAGTGGACCATGTGGTCATTAAGCTGCTTGCTGCTCTGACTTATAGGAGGCACCACTCAGTCCCACTGAAGAAGCTCAGAGACGCCTGATGAGGATCTTCAGTGCCCCTGTAAATACCCCGGCTGTCCATCTGCATATTACCCTTTGCTTTCATGTGTGTCATCCTCTCTCCATGTTTACAAATCTCTGTGCATAACTTTACATAATCTGCTTATAAAGGCACACGGCAGAGGGAGCTAGTCCTAGGCCTATTGTAACACCATCAAATCTACTTTTAAAGGAACTCTGATTCACCAATGGATCGATGATTTAATTCTACAATTCTATAATTGCCTTAGCAAATGCTTGTATCCAAAGCGACATGCAGCACATGGAACAGAATAAGTCTTCAGTCCAGTTTTAAATGAGTTAATCTGTAGGTCAACCTAAACACGTCATCATTAACATGCTATTGTCAGCAACAACATCACATTAAAGCAGGAGTTGTGTCAGCTGTCAGTGATGATCAAACATGTGAACACTTTAATTCTCTGGTCCAATGGCAGTCCATTCACTATGCATCTTACATTCTGACAAGGGTTAAAGCCTCATGCTTATACTCATTTAATCCGGATTCCCACCGTTATTGCTACAGTCTTAACACCTTCAAACTGACGTCCAGTCCACTTGGTTCAATTCACATCATCATGATTTAAGTCATATTTGTGCATTGTTTCACTTCATCTCATGGTTAGTTATTCCGCTGCTATTTGTACTTTTCTGTTACATCATGATGCACAGTGCTATTTTCAAAGCTCCTTCATGACCTTGTTCTCTTCCTCCCCTCATTTCCTTTTCCCTCTCCATGCTTTAACACTGTGCCTTTGCTAACGGTCATCATCTCTGTGGCTCAGCTGGAGCCTGCAGCAGTGCCAGCTTCATGCTCTGTCCAGACCCCTGCCCCTGCTCTCCCACTGCCCCCGAGTTCCCTCCAGGTACAGCGGCTTCCATCCCACCCTCAGGTGCCTCTGGCTGGAGGTTGTTGTTGTGTTGCTTGTCTCAGTGAAGGGTTGAAAAACACATTCCAACCCTCCCACCTTGTTTTCATACCTTTAACATGAACTCACTTCTCTACCTGAATGATCAAGTTCGACTGCCTGCGTCTCGTTAGCTCATATCTAATCTAATCCTGATTGATGGAGGTCGGACATTCTGTTTTCATGGTCTCATGCTTTTTGTCACACTTTTGTCAAGTTGTCGTAGATGACAAATGTATTGAAGGGAAATATTGATGCTATATTTCCTGTTGATCGGCAATATGTAAATATATTTTGAGTCTTGATAAGGTTGCATAACACATCACAGGTATTGGGAAAAGTAGGTTTCCTGTAATTCTTTAATTTGAACGTTGTGTAGTAGACAGCCCAAACTACTTAGAGATATTCCAACAATGCCTCACAGAGCAGTTTGTATTTACACAGTTTGCTCGAATGCAAAACATAACCTGACCAACTGATGAATTATTTGATTTCTATCTTTAATATGAAGGTATAGTACTTAAAGTGGAGTTGTTCCTATTTTCACATCTTTCTATTTATTCCTTGACCCCTCTTAGGATAGCTGAGATATTCACCGTTCAAGAAACCCTGTATATTGATCCTTCCTCTGTGAAACAGCTGGAATGAGCCTTTAAAGCCTCCCCTCTAAAAGCCCACTGTTGATAGACTGACCTCTGATTAAGGCCATAACGATCTAAAATTGTGTCTGTTCTTGTGTTTTTAGAGAAAACCATTCTTTATTATTATTATAATTATATATTATTTACCAATAATATTGAACCTTTTATTTATTCAGATGCCTGTTAATATACTTTATGCTTCAGCTTCTTATTTGAACGTGATGTAAATGGCTGTTTCATGCCTTACTAACCCAATGGACATTTGATATGTTTTAGGACATTGTGTGTATTAAAGAATACACAGTATGAGGAGCTCTCTGGAGACTGTTTTGAATCATGACACACTCCAGACTCTTGACTCTGTCATCTGTTTAATCACCTCTTTTCCCCATCTTCTAAATGTTAGCATCTTCACAGTGGAACCGTATACTTTAACAGTTATATGATAATCATGATATGATCATTGAAGGTCGCACATTTCACATTTCTGCCTGCTCATAGAGTGAACTACCTTTCTCACTCCGACCTGCTCTGATACTTGTATATGCAGCGACATAATTTGGTGTTTTACCCGTTTGTCTGCCTGTGTGCCTTCATGGTGTGTGTGGCTCATGTCCTCTAACTGAAACCTGACCTCCTCATGCCGGACAAATCACCAGGGTTCAGTGAAAGAGGATCCTGTGGCCCTTCTTCAGGCATCTCACGCTGCCGTGCAGCAGTCCCAGGTCTGGCCTGAAATGCCGTTTGTCTGAGTGTAATTCACCACCAGCTCCTCCCACATTCACCAATCGTCGCTGTGGAGTGTTGTGCTTTGTTGTGCTCTTTTCCCCTGCTTGTGCACTTTTAGATGAATAGATAGATACTTTATTCATGCCCGAAGGGGAAATTCAAAACACACGAGAAACAAGAAACACAAACGTTTTGCCTCTGAGTATTGACTTTGAGTTTTGACTCAATTTGGTCTCTCTTTAATACAAAATATCTCCCAATTTCATTTTTTTTCCTAATCTGCATTATTTGTTGTGTTTCTCAGAGTTTTCTTGTGTTTGTTTTGTTCACCAGGTTTGCTACCATTCCCATAGACTGTATATAAAGGTGCACAGTTTGGCTCTCACTCCCCTCCACCAAATTACACTCTGATGTTTAGTCCTGCCCTTTCATTCTTACTTTGATTAGATTCATTAAAAGTCCCACCTGCTAACAGGGTGTAGGTGTCCACCTGCCCAAGGGTTGATGAGATCATTTGGCTCCACCTTTGGGGAGTTGTCATATCGTCCATCCTTATATCACACGTCTATGGTTAAACACCTCTCACACTCCCCTAAAGCTTGTTGGTGTGTTTCTGGTTTGAAGTTTCTCACACACTCGACAAGACCTCCCTCGTTGACCCCCTAGCATGTGTTGTTATGAAAAAGCAACCAAAACTTTGATTGATTGAAAGTGCAACTGATTGATTGCTGTGGTTTTGACGACTCCAGCTGTCTTAATGTCTGCTCCGCTCATTGTCTGTGACCTGTCTGTCCACTAGGTGAAGACAGAAGAGCAGATTGCAGCGGAGCAGGCCTGGTATGGATCAGAGAAAGTTTGGCTTGTCCACAAAGATGGTTTCTCCCTGGGTGAGATTCTTTTTTTTCTTATACACTGTCGTCATCATTCCATTGTAGGAACAAATGAAACTTTGGCAACTTGGACTTTTAAAGGTGCAGTGAGTAATATTCTGGTCATATCTGTCACGTCTATTGCTAGAAAAGAAATAAACAAAACAATGATGTACTGATATGTTAGATCCACCTGAATTGATTGTTTTTTCCCCATTACCTTTAAATAAGCCCATGAATGTATGTTTTCTTGAGGAGGGGGTTCCTCTCCACAGGGAGCGGACATACTGAACATCTTTTGAGTTTAATGACATGAGGGCTACCAGGGGTTCTCCTGCATGCATGAAGGATAATGGTGAGGTGATGGATACAACATGCAACTTTACCAGTAGATGTCACCAAATCTTACACACTGCACCTTTAAGTTAACATTGAAACAGAAACCTGACTTTTCTATTGTGTTTCTTCCACCACCACTTTTCTCCATGAATTCTTTGTTTGCAATTAATGACACTTCACAAATATCAACTTACCTGTTGAGCCATTTCATCATTCAAATGCTTTTATGGGATGATTCTGACCCTAATCTCAACAGTATCCAGTGTTAGTACAACAGTTCATCAGGTTAATGTTTGTCTTTAAATCCTGTCTCCTCTCAAAGCCACTGTGCTTAAGGCAGACGATGGCTCCCTGGCAGAGGGGAAGGTGAAAATCAAACTGGAGCATGATGGGACTGTACTGGATGTGGACGAGGATGATATTGAAAAGGTGAATGGCCGATGATGTCACAGGATGAATGTGGTCACATTCAGGAGTTCACATGAATGATCATTTGCCGATTGATAGGAAAAAAACAGCCTTTCTTATTCATGCCATCACCAAGATTTGGACAGTGATGCTCAGAACATTTGTGGTGAAACCCTTTGATCACAGCGCATGACATGTTCCATAGCCTCAGTTATTCATTCATGTACATGTTATAAGTTAGTGCTGAGCTAAATATTCAGTGGTGCACTTAAAGAGGATCAGTGTGCTGCTGATCGGTGTGTCCTTTTCGGTCCACATTTCCCCTCTGTTTTAGATAGAGCACGTTTAAACTCCGGTGTGCAGCTGCCAAAAATGTACACTCAAATCTTGTGAGTTGATGTTAGCTACTTTCTTAGGAACTGACAACACAAAAGAACAGCAGTCTTAAACTCTCAAAGGGGAATGCACTTTCATGTTTAAGAAAATAAGATTCAATCAGTTGTAAAGAAAATGGGATGTATTATTGTTAATGCAACTCTATTTTTGAAATAATGAAAGAAAGGTTTGAGTGTAGTGGTAAGATAGACAAGGACATCTTCATAGCCCATGCGGTTTTTCCAGTGGCCCTCAAGAACACATCTTAACCTATTGTTTTTACCTGAGCCCAAACACAGTTTTGTCCCTGGATCATTATATAGCTCAGATTTGTTTATTTTGACCGCAGGCTAACATTTGTCGACATTAGTGCACAAGTTTTCTCCCGAATCAGGTTAAATATTCTGTATCTCCTCACTCCTCTGTGCCGTCTCTCTCAACTTATGCAGGCCAACCCTCCTTCATGCGACCGATCCGAGGACCTGGCCTCTCTGGTCTATCTGAATGAATCCAGTGTGATGCACTGCCTGAGGCAGCGCTACGGAGGCAATCTGATTCACACTAATGCCGGAATCAACATAGTTGTCATCAACCCCCTCAGTACACCTTCCATGTATTCTGAGAAGGTAGGTTTACGACTGATTTCATGACTTATTTTAGAATCTTAAGTTAATATTTCTATTTTGGTTCCCAAACAGAATAGACAATAGAATTATACTGAAGGAGTCAAACCATTGTAGAACAAAAGCCAACGAGATACTGAACTCAATCAAAACAACCGCTGAAATGTGATGCTTTGTTGAAGAGTATTGCCGATGTCCTAAAAAAATGTCTGAGCTTTTGAAGTGTGTCGCGTTCATTTGACATCTTTTAGATTTTGCAAACTGAACTGACATTTATCAAAAACGATGAATTGGCAAACACAGAAGAGATCCCTCCCACCTCCCCCTTCTTAAACATCTATCTCCATCCTCCGGGTCTGGATCTTCAGCTTTGTTCTATTCATTGATGCTTCAATCAATTCAGTTGCAGTCCACTTCAATGCTGCTTCCACTGCTTCAATGGTTGGTCATCGTCTGCCAGGATACTTCAAGAATTTGCAACATAGCCATCCATGCTTTTATCCATCCATCCATCCAGAGCATAACATTTATTTTAAGATCTTGTTTTGTTTTTATTTGTGCATGTTTATTCTCGGGCCAGAGAGGGAAGACCACACAGAACCTCACGGCAGAGAGTCGTTTTCTCACCTGAGGGTTAGACAGTAACATACAACAAGCATTATAAGAATTACACATTAACAAGAGTACTACACAATAATAAAATATTAGTAATCCCTTCAAATTTCCACCACATCATTTATGTTCTATTTGCTCATATTTTACTACTGTTACCATAGCGATTGTGTAGATACGTCTGACGATTTCATAGCTTCAGCACTGTCATTGTCCCTCTCACTGTCATACCCCCCCCCCCCCCCCCCCCCCCCCCCCCCCCCATCAGGTGATGCACATGTTCAAAGGCTGCCGACGTGAGGACTCCGCCCCTCACATCTACTCTGTGGCTCAGTCAGCCTACCGCAACCTGCTCACCACTCGACAGGACCAGTCCATTGTGCTGCTGGGGAAGTCTGGGAGCGGCAAGACCACCAACTGTCAGCACCTGCTGCAGTATCTGGTCTCCATCGCCGGCAGCACGGGCAAAATCTTCTCAGGTGCGTCGTCAGTGAGGGGCGCGGAGGCCTTTCACAAAATTCACTTCACCTGTAACATTCGATTGTTATTATGCACCGTATTACCACCGTGGGGATCAATATCTAATGTAGAGATCAACTCAAGTCTTGTCCACAAGGAGACAAAGACATTTTTTTTCATTCTTAATTCTTCCCACAGTGTGGAAATTTAGTTACTGCAGCGTAGAAAAGGGTGTAGTATGAAATAATTGTATATGAAAGAGTAGACACAAAAAAAGTACCCTAGTACAACTGTACACCTCATAAGAATAAGTATAGTATTTAAATACAACATAAAGGTAAGTATTTAAGTAATGGTAATGGTAACACGGTATCGTATCGAGAAATCCAATCCAACAAAGCAACCGTAGGTCCAAGTGCTGCATAAAATACATATAAATATAAACAAACAAAATAAGTTTAGATTATAATCAAAAGCAACGATTTCCCCAGCGCCAAAACGTGCCTGGTTTTAGGGTTAGGATAGTTAGATATCCTTATTCAGAACTACCAAACATTCAATCATTTGGAGGTTTTTAACCCTTTAAATTGTTTGATTACTTGCTGTCACAGTTGTTTTTAATGAAAAGAAAATCACAAATAAAAAAAAAGTTATTTTCCATAAAACGGAGGATTTATGGAAAAAGGATTGGTTTTAAATCAGTCTTGAGTATGTCAAAGTTGACCCAAAATATTGACTGTATGGCATTTATAGTTTTCAATGGGAGTCAGTCTTTGTATTAAATGTAATGCCACACGAAAACTATAACTTAACAACTGAGGGTTAAACACAACTTCAATATTGCCTCCTTTCTTGGACCGTTTCTTACTCGTATGCCTTTAAGCCTCAGTTTAGAATCAGTGCTGAGTACATTGACTACCACTGCAGATGTTGCGCTTCATGGTTGTCTTATCTCCTTATATGTGTGTTCTGTGTTGCAGTGGAGAAATGGCAGGCAGTCTACACCATCCTGGAGGCTTTCGGCAACAGTTCCACTGCCATGAACACCAATGCCAGCCACTTCTCCCATGTTGTGTCCCTTGACTTTGACCAGGCCGGACAGGTGGCCTCCGCCTCCATCCAGGTGAAACACACGCTCGCTCTGCTCCCTTCACTCACTTTACTCGGAGACCCTGAAGATGCAGACCTCTCCTCTCCCGCCGCAGCGCTCCTTCACTCCTCCTGTCTCCTCGCTTTTAGACGATGCTGCTTGAGAAACTCCGGGTGAGCAAACGACCCGAGGGAGAGTCCACCTTCAATGTCTTCTACTACATGTTGGCTGGAGCTGACAGCAGCCTCAGGTGACTGCTCCGCTCCTCTGGGAGCTCTGACCAGCAGAATGACACATTCATTCAGTTATTCTTTTTTCATTTGATCTCCAATGAAAAAACCTAACTGGAGGTGGGAGATTTTTGTTGTTTGATTTGTGTCGCAAGTCATTTATTTGATACCTGCACAGTATATCACGATGCACGGCACGGACTTTTCAACGTTTGGACTTTTAAAATATTTGTAGATTTACTTTTTGTGAATTTACTCAGCTGCTCCGAACAACCTTTAACCATTGAGTTTTGAAAAGAGTCGACGTTTGTGGACATGATACGTTTCTGATGGTTTTCCCGCCATTGAATTCATTTTATTTTCTTGTTTTCTGTTATCATTGTTCCAACACACGTTTGGTCAGTTTTAAATCAACGAGAACAAACAGAACACCTGACTTTATCCTAGTCGAGATGCTCTTTAATTAATATTGTCGATCATCTCATGATGGATTTCTATTTTCCTACAGAACTGAGCTTCACTTTAATCACCTGGCTGAGAACAGTGCTTTTTGGATCATACCACAGACGAAGGTAACCCGGTTTCTTTGAGTCTTGTTTTAAAACCCAACCAATGTGTGAGAGAATGTATGAGCCCGGTGGAGGTTTTGGTTGCATGAACATCTACCACTTTATCTTTATCTTATTCATTTTCTTCTGTAAAGTAAACTGATACAAATAGTTTTTACTAGTCTTGATAAATTATAATTAGAAATGAATAATTATAAATTATAGATTGATGACATAGTCGTGAAAAAAATCCTGTATCTGCATTTGTATCCTTCAATAGCTTCCCATATTTTGATAAACCTCTCTCGTCTTTAAATTGGGAATGATGGAATGATGTCATGTTGAATGGCTCGAGTCTTGTTTTGCCACATGTGATTAACAGCC
>JAFBJT010103897.1:54587-94421 GCA_016785325.1 Chascanopsetta lugubris
GCTCTGCTGGCTGCTCCGCTCCTCTGGGAGCTCTGACCAGCAGAATGACACATTCATTCAGTTATTCTTTTTTCATTTGATCTCCAATGAAAAAACCTAACTGGAGGTGGGAGATTTTTGTTGTTTGATTTGTGTCGCAAGTCATTTATTTGATACCTGCACAGTATATCACGATGCACGGCACGGACTTTTCAACGTTTGGACTTTTAAAATATTTGTAGATTTACTTTTTGTGAATTTACTCAGCTGCTCCGAACAACCTTTAACCATTGAGTTTTGAAAAGAGTCGACGTTTGTGGACATGATACGTTTCTGATGGTTTTCCCTCCATTGAATTCATTTTATTTTCTTGTTTTCTTTTATCATTGTTCCAACACACATTTGGTCAGTTTTAAATCAACGAGAACAAACAGAACACCTGACTTTATCCTAGTCGAGATGCTCTTTAATTAATATTGTCGATCATCTCATGATGGATTCCTATTTTCCTACAGAACTGAGCTTCACTTTAATCACCTGGCTGAGAACAGTGCTTTTTGGATCATACCACAGACGAAGGTAAACCGATTTCTTTGAGTCTTGTTTTAAAACCCAACCAATGTGTGAGAGAATGTATGAGCCCGGTGGAGGTTTTGGTTGCATGAACATCTTCCACTCAGTTTTTTTGAGAAGATCTTATTCATTTTCTTCTGTAAAGTAAACTGATACAAATAGTTTTTACTAGTCTTGATCAATTATAATTAGAAATGAATAATTATAAATTATAGATTGATGACACAGTCGTGAAAAAAATCCTGTATCTGCATTTGTATCCTTCAATAGCTTCCAAAAGAGACATATTTTGATAAACCTCTCTCGTCTTTAAATTGGGAATGATGGAATGATGTCATGTTGAATGGCTCGAGTCTTGTTTTGCCACATGTGATTAACAGCCCTATTAAAGAGCCACTCTCTGCAATTAGCTACCTCTATATGGGGCTATTAATTGTATTGATCTGTCCATACTGTCCATCCATGCATGAATAGTCGAACAGACATACACAGATTATGTGGCAGATAAATAGACAAACTGACAGACTGGAGCTTATGGTGGAGGGATGGGATCTGATGTGATCTGTTGGGATCTTTTCCAGCCTGAGGACAAACAGCGTGCTGCACAGCAGTTCACCAAACTGCAGGCAGCCATGAAAGTGCTGGGCATCTCGAGCGATGAGCAGAAGGCCCTTTGGCTCGTCCTGGGGGCCATTTACCACTTGGGAGCTGCAGGGGCTACGAAAGGTAATGGATCCCATTTCACTGACTTCCTGTCTGATGGTCTGCGCTGAGCTGGTGGCCACACGATGACGGTGTTCATTAAAAACACGTTCATATCCAAAAAGAGAAATATCTACAAATGTGGTTGCTTGTATCGATGCGTTTGAAGTTGTGAAAGGTCACAGGAGCAGAATTAGACAATGAGATGAGGTCAGAGATACTGAGACACATGAAATAAGCACTGGGTTGTCTGTACGACTGTAACCAGCGACTTGTATCTCCATCACCTGACTGTTCTTTGTACCTCAAACTGTAGAGACTTGCATGCAAACCAAGGTGACTTTCCACTAACTGCCACTAGGTGCCAGGCTTGGTTTTTAGAGACACTCTGAAAATATGTTGCTGCAACAATGAAGAGAAGTGGAACCGTTAAATGCATTTATAACTGATTTGTTCACTTTTGTGTAAAGATAAAATGTTAAAGACGTGTCTCCACCGGCCTGCAGTGCTCTGCTCTGTTCCTCCACAGCCGTCGTGCTGAGGTCCAACACAAACACTGAAGGCTTCATTCGCCAGGGTGTTGGTGGTGCTTCAGTGTTATCATGTCAGCCATCTTGGGCCTTAGTAATTACACCAAGACACAAACAAATACAGCTGGCACATCCATGTTTTGAGTTTTGAAAGCAGGGGAATTCAAGTGAGAAAGGATGATTAACAACTTTCCTGTTTTTAGACATTTTCTTTCTGTGTTTTGCCTTTTACCGACTGGTGTCAAGTCTCATGTCATGACGCAGTGTAAAAAAAAAAGGCGGTGGAGCTCAGTGACAACTCTACATCGGTAACTTGCTCATTTTTAATCTCGTTGATCTTAATCTGCTCGATGAAATAAGAAATGTAGAGTGCTTTCCCAAGTTTTTGAAAATGAGTTTACCTTAGAAACATTTGTGGCTGCGACATCTTATCAGCTGGAAAAGCTCGTGAGATTAGATGAGTAGATTCCCTCCCCTTGTGGACGTGGTTACAGTCAAACATTACACATCTTTTAGGTTGAACAATAAAACAGAGGTACAATTTTAGATGCACAGTGTGTAACATTTGGTGACATCTACAGGTGGAGTTGCATTTTGTATCCATCACCTCACCCTTCCCTCTCTGAGCCTGCAGGAGAACCTGTGGAAGCCCCCCGTCATTAAAGCTCAGTAGATGTTTGGTACGTCCGCTCTGGGCTACTTTAAAAACGTGACCACCCCACATGGAGGAGCAGCTCCTGATTCATATAGTATAAATGTACATAAAGGGCTCATTTTAAGGTTATGTAAAATGTAATTTATACCTGATTATACATTCATAAAAATGTCAATATAGAATGATTTTGAAATCCCATTTCTACAGATAGAAGTGACAGAATGTGACCAGCATCGTACACACAAATGCCCGAGTCTGTTGCTTCATCTGGGATATTTTCTGTCCGCTCACTTTATGATCTTTTTCTTGGGAAAATGTTTGAAGTATGGTGAAACATTCACATCTAACATCTCTTTTCCAAAGCATGGGCGGTGGATGGTCAGTGTTATTGTGTACTAATGATAATGTTGACCTGCACCTGTGAGTGTATGAATCCATGAACTGAAACATCTCTAACCTCTACTCTTTATTCGCATGTTTGCATGCTGCTGTCTATCAAACACAGACGGAGATGAAGGTAATGGGACTGTTGACTCTTTCTCTACAGAACTTTATTCATGTTTTTATGAGCCTCTCTCTGCCGTACTGCCATTCCTGTCCTCCCAGGACTGTTTGTGTTGTTACTGCCTCTCCTCCTCCTCCTCCTCCTCCTCCTCTCCTTCCCTTCTCTCTTGGTTTATTGTCTTTGCCTTGAGACACTTCAGTCCTCCTCGTTTCAGTGTTTGTGGTGACGCGGTTGACGCATCTCACCCACGTCACCACACAACACAAAGTGAAGTTTCTTCATTTTCACGTTTAGTTGAGGTGTTTTTGACTCTACCTCTGAACTTCTGTTATCTTGTTGCTCCCATGTTGCCAATGACTGAGCTCTTTGATTGGCTGGTTGTGTGGCCTGTCACACACAGACTTTGATCCGCCCCTGGAAGTGACTTACACGATACAGGCGGACACAGACTTAAAACTGAGAAACAAAGAATGACATCATACATTTCTCGCACTGTTGGATCAGTACCGGACCACTCACAGAAACTCTATTGTGATTGATACTCTATTTGTACCTTTACCGTGTGTTTGTGTTTGTGTTAGCCAGAGCTCTGAAAACTCCCAAAACACAATGCAGCTTGACTGAAACCACGCACACGTCTTTCACGCATGCATCGCTCTGCTAGCATCCTGTTTTTCCGACAGCCACCGTCCTCCGTGCCTCTGTAGCCGTCATCGCCATTATCTTTCCTCCTCAGCTCCTCAGTTGAAATCGTTTTGCCTCTGATCCATGTGTTTCTTGTTTCTTTAGCCGGACGTAGGCAGTTTGCGCGTCATGAATGGGCCCAGAAAGCAGCCTACCTGTTGGGCTGCACCCTGGAGGAGCTCTCCTCTTCTATTTTTAAGCACCAGACCAAAGGCCTGCCGCATTCCACCTCCTCCAGAGGCTCTCAGGATGAAAGTGGCCAAGGCGATAGCTCAGGTACAAATGCTCTGACTGCAGCAGTGTCAAAAATATGAAAAAAAACAACAACATTCCTGTGATTATGAATTCATAAAAATGTCAGTATGTAATTGTTTTGGAATAGTTCTAGATGTGAGAGAAATGAACCAAATCTTACACCCTGCACCTTTAAGTGGTTGTTTTTTTTATATTTACATCTAATCGGTGTCTTTATGTTAGTATTACACTTTCCCGCCTGAGACAACTGGCCTGGTCCAAGCAAGAGTTTCATCCAAACTCAGATCACAGATGAAAACAGCCTCTTAAAATATGCCTCCTTTTCCATCTGCCTGTCAGGGTCAAAGGTCACGGCTCTGGAATGTTTGGAGGCCATGGCTTCAGGACTCTACTCTGAGCTCTTCACTCTTGTCATCTCCCTCATCAACAGGTGGGACCTAACAATATGTAATCAATAACTATCTGACTTGCTTTCACGATGATTAGAACATATAGGAAGTCCCGGGACCTTGATACGCATCAGACTGTTTCAGCCACAAGTCTTATTGTGGCCAGGAGCACCCATTTTCTCTATTGTTCTTTCCAGCTCCATTTCAGAAAATCTTTACCGGAATACTTTTCACAAACTGCACAATTCAATCTTTGATCAATTTTTAATGAGTTTTTTCATAGGTCAATTCTTATTCCAAAGTAAACACTTGTGTTTCACTTAATTTTCATGGTGTCCCTGAATGTGCCACATCTTCTCCGGTTTGTGTTCACACTGCTCATCTTCTTCTGTTCCATTCTTTTGAAGGTGGAAGCTCTTGAAACACTTTGTCTCACATTTCTTCGTTCACACCTTTCTATAATACATCCATGAGTCACAGTGATTTCGTACCATATGTATTATGCATAAAACAGATGGGATATTTCTCTTCTCAGTGAGTGCAGTGCTCTATTTGCCCTCACACTCTCACGCGCACACACACACACACACACACACACACACACACAGAATCTAAAGACCTGTAGATTTCTTGTATTGATCACGGAGTTCCTTTTGTTCAGATGTTTGTTTTGTCACAGTTAGTTGTGGCAGTGGTACACGGGCGCCTGTGAAATCAATGTGCCACTTCACTTCTTCACGGTTTATTTCATTCTTTGTCTTGCCTGCCTCAGCTGCAGGTCCTTTGGAAAACTCTGCACACGCTGTTACTCACAGGTGTTGGATTTAATGGTGCAGGTTTCAGACTTAGCTTCCTCCACTCTTCACATTTCATGCTGCCCGACATTTTGTTTATTTGCATGACAGCAATATGTGCATCAGCATAAAATGTAATCTCTCATAATCTCTTTTAGAAGTCAATTTCAAAGTGGCACCTGTGCTACATCTTTTTTAAAACTATATCTGCTAGTTTTGTTTTGATCGTTTGTACAAATATTCAGAAAATTAGAATAAATGTATAGAAACTGATTTCCTCTGTGTCTTTCCTCGTAAAATAATCTGCAGCTTCTCAGTGTCGAAGCTTCATCTCTGCCACATCTCTGTCCATCAGGGCTCTGAAGTCCAACCAGCACTCTCTGTGCTCGCTGCTGATCGTGGACACGCCTGGATTCCAGAACCCTCGGCTGGCGCAGCAGCAACGAGGCGCCACCTTCGAGGAGCTGTGCCACAACTACACCCAGGAGAGACTGCAGACCCTGTTCCATGAACGCACCTTTGTACAAGAGCTGGAGAGATACAAGGAGGTGCTGCCGGGCAGATTACACCACATTCAGCAGTCACCCTGACAGAACAGAGGCACATTCACACTCCTCAGAGAAATGTTGTGTACTGATAGAAATTCATTTTTTTACATAGCCTACCTTACTTCTTTATTCTAGATGAGGCTCGGTCCATTTAAATGAGCTCTAACCACAAATCCAGTTCTGATCATTACGGATGTCAGAAGCTGGACTGTTTGGCTGGAATCCGCAAAACCAAAGACTGATATGGATAAATATCACCAGAGTAAATAAGTAAATACAGATGAATAGCTTGTGATATAAAGACACCAAATACAAATGGACTCAATTCGACTTCCATGCATTAGAAGAATTGCACTCATTCCATACTCTCTCAACCCAATCTGTAGTGGAGTAATGGCTGATGTTGAAGCACTGCCTCTTGTGACCTGTGATTGATGGAATCATTTTCTGCTTGTTAATTGATCGTAGATCACTAACCTGAGCTTTTATTCCCTCCTGCATTCAGGAAAACATAGAGCTTGCTTTAGATGACATAGAGTGCAGCACCTCGCGGTCTGTAGCAGCTATTGACCAAGCCTCCACCCAAGCGCTGGTAAGCTCGAGGAACTCACCCCACTCTTCTGTGCTCGTGGTGCTTTTGTGTTCTTTCTCCTCCCTGAAGCTCTGAAGCTGCTCTCTCTTACTCTGAGTTTTAATCTTTGTCACAGACGCGTTCATGCAAATCCAGTCATTGTGTAAAGATACGCTCATTAATATAACTCAGACAGCAAGTAGCCCATTTCATTTGCTCAGACAGAAGCAAATCAATGAAGCTCAGGGCTAATCCAGGAAAGATGATGTCACCGAGTGCAGAGACCGTCTGATGTGACATGGATGCATTGTGTTACTGTATTATTGAATAAGACCTTGATTAGATACCGTGCCTTGTACATTCGCCAGAAACATATTTTTGCCCCAAATTTGTGTTTAATCACAATCCACACCATGGTTTATCAATTTGGCCTCCGACGTTTAACCTCCAGAGGTTAGAGGGCGCTGTCAGGTGGACAGGAGTCAGGCCGCATTGAGGATTCAGTTAAGATGATAACTGAGGTAGAAATAGAAACTAGAGTCGTGATCTGAATCTTACATGAAGAAGTTGAAGATTCAAGCTGTTGCGAAATACAAAATATACTGCAATATTTAGCCAGTTCAAATTCACCTAAAAAGAACCGGAGACCAGTCTCACTTCAGCATTCTATATGGCAAAGAACTTTTAGACCTCTAACGACCTTCCAGTCATCATGATACCCGTGTTGGGTAAATGTGTGTAAAGCTTAAGTTATTCAGCATCCGTCACTGAGAGTAAATGGGGAGTGAGTTGTCTCTTATCATCACCACTTTCTTATTTGGAAAGACTAATTGAAAACACAGAAAAAATATGCAGGAGTCGTTCCTGCAGGATGATTATTCCCGGGGAATAGTTGCTCATGAAATGACAATGTTAAGTGAAGAAGAAAGATACAGTCTCATTGGTGCTGCAGGTGATTACAGCCAACTCTAAAGGAGCTCTGGCCAGTTACTGTGGCTCTGAAGTGTTTGCTTGTTTTCTGAAAAATAGAGTTTGAGATGTAACAGGAAAAGATATTGAAGGTAGAAATTTAGAATCCTTGGATGTGGTTTGTTATATGTCGTTGTTTTTCCAATTTAATGAGCCAGGCATTATAAAAATACATATTGTGAACAGACAAAAGTTAGGCTGAGGTTTATTCTTTGAGGTGTTTTCTGCTTAGTATGTTTCGGTACAGTGGTTCTCAACTGGTCTGTGACACATTGTACTTGCGTTTCATCATGGTCAATTAGCATATGAAAACAAACCGCTGGTTTTCTGGAAAGGTTTTGTTTTGACGTTACAGGGCATTTTTGCCACCTACTGTTAAAGAGAGATGGAACTCCGATGCATAAATAACCCCCTTCAAAATAAGAGCACATCATTTTTTTTCTTACCTTTTTCCCCCAAAGGCCCTCTGAAAATGGGTCCAGTTGAGAATCACTGTTTTACAACACACTCTTTTCTTCAGAGCCCCATTCATACTCATGCATTTATTACTTTCTATACCTCCTGTCAGTGGTCACCGTCATTTCCTCTTAACACACGGATCAGAATTTGCATGTATAAACCCCTACTACACGAGATGGCTCTTCAAAAGATCTATTTTTAAGGCAGTCCCTGCAAGTTCCAAGAAGCGAGAGTTGGCATCCTTCCTGGAAATAAATGACTCCCTGCAGGCGTCACCAGCTCCTCTATGGGACTCAGCAAAAAACACCAAACGAGAGAAAAAACATTAACAAAAAGACAGAACAGGAGAGTACACATTTTGGCGAGATGCAATTAGAAACAATCAGTCTGACTCTATGAAGAGACTTCCACCACAACAATAAATAGGTTTCCTGCAAAACAAATAAAAAGCAACACTCAGTCACTGAGCAGTCAGCAGGGACACCCCCACTCCCAAGGAGAGATGTGTTAATCCTGTATTAATCAGAGAATTGCCCAAGTGAGGGAGACATCAACTCATTCCACAGCCGTATTGATTTACCTGAGCTCTGCGCAATATGGACTCGCCACTAACACAGGAAGAACCGTCCTCACAGTTCCATCCATGATGAATCACCAGGACCTGTTGGATACGTCTGGTCCATTCATCACCTGAACAAGATGTTGAACTGAAACTACACTTTGAGTGAGGACTCATTGGAAACAAACAGTGTTGTATTTCTGCCCCTTCTAAAGCCTTCTGAGATCCAACATGGATTGAGAACTCATCAGCAATGCCCTTATCCATGTCACACGTCAAATTCATCTCTGTAATCTAAGCTCGGCTCTCAGAAACAGGCCCTCACCTCCACACATCTATCAACAAACAATTATGTGAAAGGACAGAAATGTCTGACTTGCGTCAGTATATATATATATATATGTGTGTGTGTGTGTGTGTGTGTGTGTATCAAAGACAAAATAGAGAACAGAAATGGCGGTTTTAATGATTAAGAATTGTCAGTAGCTATGTAGTCATTTAGTTGTGATAATCCACAGTCAGTTGCAGATCAGTCTTGAGCACTGGTCCTACTTGCTGCCAACATGATCACTGTCTGCGATCATAATCCATGATTCACTCTTACCGTCGGGCACATTGATCCATTCTCATCATCCACAAACACCTGCCACCCTGATCACAATCCATTACCCCTCATCATAATCCACTAACCCTCATTACACCCCACTGTCCCCTTTACAATCCACCTCCACCATCCTGATCCACTGTCACCATCACTATCCATCATCTTTGTCCTCCATTACAACCCCCATCAGGGTGCGTGAGCCTCCGTCATCGTCCACCATCACCTCCTGGTGTGGCAGCTGAAGCTTTGGATCCTGCGCAGTCTCAGTCTGAAGTTTTAGCTCTTGAATATCTGGAGCCAAAATGTGTGAATGAAAAATAGATACACCGTCATCAGTTAAATTAGGTATAACTTGTAATGTTTTTTTTTTCTTTGTTTGCTTTTATCTAAAAATGTTTTGGAGTCATTGATACTTGGCCAATCGGTACTAGTTGTGATCGTAAGTTATAGATGGTAAAGTGTAATGAAGGTTTTCAAGTTTTGTCCGTCAAGGTTGAAGGTGCACTGTGTAAGATTTGGTGACATCTTGAGGAGACTTCAGGTGTCATTAAAAATCAAAAGATGTTTAGTATGTCCACTCTGGGCTACTGTAAAAACATGGCTGCCTCCAAAGAGAGGACCTGCTTTTCATGTAAATATACATTAATGGACTCATTTAAGGCTAATGGAGAAAAATACAACATTTAGGTGATAATCCATTCAAGAAAGTGTCAGTATGTAATCGTTTCGTAATTTTTGAGACGTGACAAAAATGACAGAAATCTTACACACTGCACCTTTAAAGTGATGAAAGAAACGGTCGGTGACAATGTGCCTGTCGATGCCCATCAAAGGTTCGCACGCTGGCCAGGACAGACGAGGCGCGGGGTCTTCTATGGCTGATGGAGGAGGAAGCCGTTCACCCCGGGGGCTCCGAGGAAACGATGCTGGAGAGACTCTTCAGTTATTACGGCTCCGCACAGGGTGAACACAAAGGTGAGGGCTCCACCTGGAGGCGTACATGGATGGACAAACACCACTGCCCACGCGCCTGCTGTCACCGGGAGCGGAGTATTGAACAGACCTGCCGTGTTTTACAGGAGCCAGTCTGCTGCTGCGCGGAGACAAGCCCCACCTCTTCCTGCTCGGTCACAGCCATGGGACCAACTGGGTGGAGTACAATGTTCAAGGTTGGCTGAGTCACGCCAAGCACAACCCTGCCGCTCAGAACGCTGCCATGCTGCTGCAGGACTCCCAGAAGTATGTGCCAAACACTCGTGCTCACGCAACATGCGTGTTTCTGTGGAAAGGTTGTAGGGATTCTTAAAGGGGCAGCGTGGGAGACTTCTGTCATTTTTCTCATTTATCATGAATTTATAATCAGCTCAATGACTTTGTTTGGACCTACTTCAAACATTGAATCCCTCTCAACGCCTCATCCTCACTCTCCAAGCATAACAAGCCATTTACCCCGACAGGGGTTTTAAGGAGTGCATGCTGGCTGGTGTCAGTCAACAGGCCATGGCCTGACTGTTAGTCCACGATGATCCAATGAGGGCGGTGTTTTACCTTCACAGGACACCAAGACACAAACACTAGGAAATGAGAGTCTGATGTAGAACTCTGAGGACTTACTCATACGAAAGAACATAAACAGTACGATGCAAAGTACTTTATAAAGTCAAAATCAAATTTCAAAATTGATTGAGGGGTGTGACGATAATCATGGTGCGAGCGTAAAATACACATTCTTCCTTCTACTGTCGCAGGAAAAACATCAGTGGATTGTTTATGGGCCGGTCGAGTGGAGCCACCGTGTTGTCAGGCTCCATCGCTGGTCTGGAAGGCAGCTCCCAGCTCGCCCTGCGCCGAGCCACCAGCATGAGGAAGACCTTCACCACAGGTGTCGCTGCTGTCAAGAAGAAGAGCCTGTGTATCCAGGTCAAACTCCAAGTGGTAAGCAGGGGAAACCGTGATGAGGTGAAAACACGACTTTGCCGTATTTAGTCGCATCACCTTCCAGCAAAGACGGACTGGTTCTTGGCAGTTTGTAATTGTTCATTATCATTCTGAGCTGGTCAACATTTGGTATTATCTTAATATTTGTGTTGTAAAGTAAGATTAGATTTAATGCTTATATCTATTTAAAGGTGTAGTGTGTAAGATTTCAGTCATTTTTCTCACAAATATTGAAAAACAATTACATACAGACACTTGAATGAATTTGAATTCACCTACATATATTTTTCTCTTTCTAGGATGCTCTGATCGACATGGTGCGTCGCTCCAAGGTTCACTTCGTCCACTGCCTGCTGCCCAAAGCGGAGGCAGTGGGGGGAGGGGGGGAGCCCCGCGTCACTCATGGAGAGAGCCCCGACTCGGGCCTCATGACTCTGGATGTCGGCCTGCTGAGAGCTCAGCTCCGAGGCTCAAAGCTGCTGGATGCGCTTCGCATCTACAGGCAGGGTAAGGACGAAAACGGGACTCTCTCTAAACTTGCAAAGGATACAAGCCTGTTTTATTTTAAGTTTCTGTGATGATGTTTTTGAAGAGTCAATTCGTCATTAAAGATTCTTGGGAAATGTAAAATACAACAGAACTGGACCTCATTGGGGGTTTGGATCGGCTTACGTGGAGGCATGGATTCTAATCTGAAGGTTTTCTGTGATTCTGAGGATGTGAGTGATGAAATAAACTCACAGAGAGAAGACATGAAGGGGTTATAATAACATTTCTCTTTTGGCTTTCCAGTCATTCTCTATCTTCATTCAGATGTGCTCTATGTCTCCCTACCTTTTGTTTATCAGTAAAACTCTCCTCCCATTGGGTTTGTTACCGTTCATCACTCTCATCATCCACTAAAAACCCGAGTACCCTGTGACCTTCAATAGTCCAACCTGTCAGACCTCCCTCGTGTGAAGTCTGTTGAAGTCATTTCTCTGTTGAGCTGTTATTTTTTTTTCTGAAAATAATAGATGACCTTTGCCACTGGGGGGGCGGGGGGGGCTCTCCTCTGACCATGATGTTCTTTTTCTGTCCTCTCATCTCTGTTCCACTCCATATCTGACTCCAGGATACCCAGACCACATGGTGTTCTCTGAGTTCCGCAGGCGCTTTGATGTCCTGGCGCCTCATCTGACCAAGAAGCACGGCCGCAACTACATCGTCACAGATGAGAAGAGGGTGAGTGTTTGGCCTGGTTGACATAAAACTGTGGAGTATTGTTGTGTGTTGCTGGGATGTGACTTCTGTTATGATGGAAACTGACGTCAATTCCTCACAATCAGCTTTTCAAAAATGCATGTGGTCGCCAATTCTCCTCAGTATTAGTTTGTCAGTCAACTACATTTTTTTATGCAGCAAGATCATATGCTATGTACACCCTTATTTTTTATCTTATTTTCTGTCGTCTAGATTAATATTATCTGAAATGTCAAAGATATCTTTTAAAAAGCTTCAAGATGGAGGGGAAAAACATCCTGACTCAATCACCCATACCATGACCTTCTACTCGGCTTCATAGAAATGTAATATTTCTTGAATTAATTAAGTAATTTTACGGCAACAAAACTTCCTCTAAAGTGAGTCAATGTAATATTGATGCTTCAATACCTGAATATTCATTATGTCACTCTTTGTCCTCAACGTTCAAATTGCTCAGTGGGAACAAAATCACTTAATTTCACCTCCCCTTCTGCTCTCCTCTCTCCAACGTCCTCATCCTGCTCCAAGTGCGCTCTTGTGTGTAATTAATTATGATTGTGCTGGCTGGCAGCATATGGCTACTGTACTGATTAATTACCAACAGTGGAGCCTTCTTTCCCCCCCTCCCCCTCTTCCTTCCTAGTCTATTTCTTTTTTCCTTGTCTCATTATCTTCCCGTTCCTTTGTACAGGCATCAGAACAGTTTAGGAACATCCCTGAGCATGTGATTAATGACTTCTTCACATTCTGCTCAGGCTGTGTAGAGCAGCTTTGCACAGAGGCGTGACTAGCGTTTATGAGTGGGAGGTGGGGACGCTACAGTTAAAACATCTCGAGTTTAAGGCTCAGAGTTGGACCTAATGTGCAAGAGTGACCTATTAAGAAATATGAAGAAATCTGTGTGAAGTTGAATCCTTTTTGTTATTAGTGGAAGGCCCATCTAAACGAGCAGCTGCCTCCCGCAGATGTGATGAGAAATGCCCAAACAAAGCAGATCAGTGAAGCCACAGCTTCCTGATCTCATCCGCTCCACCACAGCTCCACTTGTGGTCCTTAGTCATCTTGAGTCAGGAATAGTAAAGATGTCAGTGAGCAAGGGACAAGGAAGCCGAGAAAAGTCAGTCCTTGCATGAAGAGTTTGAAAGAAAATCAAACACACAATCAGTCCTGTGCGTTCCCTCGTTACTGTCAGAAAGGCCCAGTTGTTTCCTGATGCTCAGTAACATTCTGCTCGGTTCCTCTCACTTCGTCACATACACCGCTCATTCTCCCGTTGTCTCTTGTCAAAATGTCTACATTGAAGACGACCAGGGGCCTTTAGCAATGTCCCTTTTTTCCTCCAAAATAATTTCTCTATATTCCTGAATCCATAGAGATTGTTTTCCTTAAAGTAGCCCTAAGATTGAGTAAAGTGTTTTAATGTTGTTAACCATTTGGACATGAAATTTCACTCTCAGCCGATTGTATGGACAATTATTTTTGAAAATTGTTTATGTTCGTATTATTTCAGCTGGATCCCAGGTGTTTTCAGCCTTTCTGCTGCTGGATGAATAAAAACACCTTCCTCTTGTGGAAAACACTAACTACTGAAGCATGCAGGCACCTCCTTGGATTTCAGCATTTCTCTTTTGGGCAGATATTCACATGTCACTGATGGTTAGAAATGAAAAAAGTTAGTGGCAAATCTCAGTATTTGCCTCAGCTGCAACCAGCAGGTGGGCTGTAGTTTGCCCTCTAAAGGCTTCGCTGAGGAAAAGGATGAATCCTAAGGGAGAGAGGAGCCGAGGCGCTTCGCACTCCAACTCGTTTTGTGCTCTCAGCTTCCTTGAGGCAGTTTTAGGGAAGTGCGCATGTGTGCGTGTGTTTTTATGTGTATATTCTGTTTGTGTTTGCTGGTGTTCAGGGAGAATAGTGTTTGTTGCCATGGTACCAAGCTACCATCCTCTGGGCAACCAGGTCATATGACCGTGCTGAAGTCCGAGACCCAGAACAAACCAGGGTTGTCGTTGTTGTTTATCTGTTGACTGAATGTTTGTTTTCTGTTTTCCAGGCAGTGCAGGAGTTGCTCGAGTCCTTGGAGCTCGAGACGAGCAGCTATCACATGGGGCTGAGCCGCGTGAGTGGAGTCGCATACGCAACACATGCATCGCACTTCTCATCTCATTATACACACCAGGGCTGTTCGCACAGCATCACAACGCACATCACGTGCAGGTCTTTGCTAAAGTCCATGACAGACTAAAGTCCTGAAGGTTATCAGAGGAAGTGATTCATAATAATTCATTCAAGCTTTGTTTGTTTTTGTTTACCTTCACAAGTTTAAATGTAACTGGACGACGTATTTTTCCAAATGACACACGTCGTCCCTCGCACCCGCCACAAACCATTACGCACGTTTTGATATATGACGAGATATATGAGCATAAAAAGTCATTTTATGTAAGTACGTTTTCATGTGCTGCTCCTGTACCTTACTTCTGGAATCAGTCTCAAGCCATGAACACAACTCTTCCGCTGTCAGAGAGGTTACAGCCGTTTGCTCGGGTGTGTTTTTTGAAGCAGAAGTTGTTTGCCACTCCCCTTTAATCGTAGTTGTGATTATCAACCCATATTGACGTCACCCACAGAACATGAAATGTGGATCCCTGCCAAACTGTCCCTGTGCCTGTCTGCCAGCTTGTCTCGGCCTGCCATCATTTCTACCCTCCCTGTTGTGACAAATGAGTCTCCAGGGAGTTCAGCCGCTCAGTTCAGATGTGTCCTCTCCTCCCAGGACAGCGCCACAGTATCCACCCACAGCTGCATTTCCCATGGGATGCAAATTGTGTTGTTGCTGGTGAAAACGCACTCTTGGAGGGACGGACACATATAGGTGTTTGTGGACTGTGTGTGATCAATGCGTCTCCATCCACTGCACAAGATATTTAGCGCAATATGGTGCAGACATCTTTTCTGAGGGGATGGAAGGGAGTCTTTTCAAGAGCAAAATGAGACGGTTGAAGAGAGGAAACGAATGTGATGAAGACTAAAACATTGTGCAGCGATTTGCAAATGAATACAAATGGAATATTTACACCCCCATATAATCAAACCCCCACAAACCATTTGTGCTCGGACTGATATTGTCTCTTGTCCATCGTGCTGTCCAACAGCCTGGGTTGATGACATCATTGTTCACAATATGAAATCTGATTTGTTTGCTGAACGGCACCTAATTTCCAATAATCCTGAAAGGAGGCGGACCTTATTCAGTGATCAATGTCTGGCAGCTGTGAACCACCATCGCTCCACTATTCAAGTCATTGTATCAGTTTACTGTCAGTGAGCTGTGATCAGTTCATTCATTCATCCACAGCTGCCCCATATAGTGCTCTTCATCATACTCAAAGTGCTTTCCTGAGAAGGGGGGCTCACCTCAACGACCACCAATGTGAAGCACCCACCCACAGTTGTTGGTTGCTTGTTATCAAACTACTTCCAGACTAGATCAATATTTAAGAGACAATGACTTTTAAAACCTTGTATTCAGAGAGGACATGTAGTCCATGCTACATCCAAAAAATAATAAATGCATTTCCATATGTATTCAAAGCCGTACTTTGCTCAGACATTGTGGAAAATGTAGTCAAAGGAGGGAATCGCATCCTCTGAAGGACAAAGCGTCACAGCAGCCCTCCTTTAGTGAATTCACTTTTTTAAAGAAGGGCCATCGACGTCAGGGCTGAGTAGAGGTTTCTGTCTCCAGACACAAATCATATCGACGGAGGCAGAGGCATGATGACGTAGTTTTTCACAAGGAGCCCAGTGTCAGTCCCTCATTGGTATTCAGGCCGTAGCACCGCCTCCAAAGTTTTCATTCTAAGAGATTAATGACATCAAAACCATTTGGACTGCACCAAGAAGAAAAGGAGCCTGATAAAGCATGGCACCTCCCACACAGAAGTGGCGATCTGTAATATCTTGTCCACACCTTCTTATTCTCAGCCGTGCTAAAAGCATTTAGGAGGCTGGAAATGTTCCAAAGGCATCGTCATGGGTGGTCCACTCTCTTAGTTCTTCATCGTTTATAAATAGTTGATTGCAAGACATCTTGGAAATGCACGCTAGATGACACAAATACCAGATTTCCAAACAAAGATGAGACGGCAGAAAGATGGGTCACTCTTAAATTCACCGTGCTAACAGCTCCAGAAAACAAGGCATGACATTCTCGGTACAACACTACAGAGCTTTTTCATTTCCCTTTAGAATTGTGTTTTTGCTGCACTTGACAACTGCGCAATGACTTGTCCAGCTTTGCAGATCTGCCTAGAGTCCGATACCAACTTCCGCCTACACACATTCACAGTAGCCCCACACTGTAAATCACACAGGTGTGAGATGATGTTTCATCAGCGCGGAGAAGCAGGATGTTGCGGATTCATTCTGCCTCTGTGATCAGGATTTCTTTTACAGTGCATTGACACTGATGTGGGCTCCTCTCACCACAAGATGGTTTTTAGATGGAGACGTCATCGTTCCATAGGGTTAGGCCTTAAGATTTGGTGACATCTAGAGGTGAAGTTGCATCTTGCATCCATCACCTCAGCCTCATCTTTCTGAACATGCAGGAGAACCTATGGTCGACTTAAGTTGTCATTAAAACTCTAAAGATGTTTAGTACGTCCACTTTTACTACTGTAAAAACATGGCGGCCCCCGTAGAGAGGACCCCCTCCTCATGTAAAAAAACAAAAAACAAAACAAAACATTTATGTGATTATAAATTCATGAAAATGTAATTATGTTGTAATATTTTTTAGAAGTGACTAAAGTGACGGAAAGATTACACACTGCACCTTTAAGTCGTCAGGAAACGGTAAAGAGTTGTAAATGCTGTGTTTGAGCTCTGCAGAACTGGGGCTTTGAAGCAGAGTTTCATGAGGACAGTCTCCATGTGAACTGGGTTTCCCAGGTGTCTGAAGCTCTCCTCTCCACCTGCAGGTCTTCTTCAGAGCAGGGACTCTGTCCAAGCTGGAGGAGCAGCGGGACGTGAAGACCAGGAGGAACATCTCTCTGTTCCAGGCTGCCTGCAGGGGATACTTGGCCAGGCAGGCCTTCAAGAAGAGGAAGGTAAGGATGAAACACGCCGTGGGGAGGAACGAAGAAAGGGAGTTTCAGTTTCTTTCTTTCCTTCTATATGTTTTTACCGCATTGTCGCTGCAGGTTGGAAAGTCGCTGGTTGTCATTATTATGTGAATGATGAATGAATGTGGTTGGACTGGAACTTTCTTCTTTTATTGCTGTAAAGCAACACGATGATGTCAGTCTTATATTGTCAAGACTAAATGAACTTGGTAATTGTATATTTGGTCATTTCTAAATACCTACTTTACGGCAAAATGCCTCCAGCCCATTTAAATATATTTGAATGGAGAACGTGAAGAAAGTGTATCCATTGTTATAAAAAGCCGCTGAACGTGAAGACTAAGCTTTCATTTCTTTTGTGCTTACTTGCTTTTTCCATTGATAAATGTCCACATGGAAAGGTAGCTTTATAGAAGCGTGTACTTTCTTCATAGCGCCACGACACAAATGAGTTTGTTTCTCTCTTTAGTTTCTTTTTCTGCTCTAGGGCACCGCCTCATTTCTTTCCAATCCCCCCTACCCTCACCCATGCCTGGGGGACCAGCATTCAAAGCACTCCAGGAAATAAATGAGTTGGAGAATGAAAAAGGGAGGACTGTGCCTTGCCTTGCGGGAATGGGCCGGTAGAAAGAGATCTGCCGGCTCTGTCTCTTTGTTCTCGTGGAGAAGAGTTCAGAGAGGAGGAGCGTTGCCAGCCAGTCCAAACTGAATCTAGTTGGTTTCCTGAAGACAAAAACCAGCTGGTTACAACCCAGCATGAAAACATGTTCTCCAAAAGAGATCATAGATATCCAGAATAGATATCTGCATGTAGATATGCTGATGAAAGAGGAGCCTTACTCTTTCAGGCTGGTGATCCTGACATTAGGTGCCACAGATGCATATCCTGTGTCTTTTTCCCTCATGCTAGAGTTTTACTATGACGGACAACCCCAAGATTTACTTCATTCTAAAAAGTATCTATACTATGATATGATTTAATATAAGACATTGGAACAAATGAGACAATCTAATACACTTTTGCACTTTCTAACCTTGTTGTTGTTGTTGTGTTTGTTTGTGTGACAGATCCAGGATTTGGCCATTCGCTGCATCCAGAAGAACATCCAGAAGAACCATGGTGTCAAGGACTGGTCATGGTGGAAGCTCTTCACCACCGTCAGACCTCTCATCGAGGTGCAACTCACTGAAGAGCAGATCCGTGGGAAGGACGTATGTATGAACACAGACACACACATCATGGATGCTCTACATTCCTAGCACCTTGCTCTGTCCATCATCACAATGTCAGTCTCCAACCATATCACCAACTTGTGGGGTCTTGATTGAGCAGAGGGTCTCGTTGCACTTGCTCTTGCCCTGGTGAATTTTGACACCTCGTCTACACTTGAAAAAAAACCTGCAGATGTTTCATCTTCTTTTCACATTCTACAGTGAAAAGTCATTATGACCAAGATTTTTTTAAATGTTTTATTAATTAGCAGTAACCACTCAATCAATCAACTACATCATACCCATCAAAGCTCTTTTGGCGCTGGGATGGGCAGATGGATCCATCTAAAGAATGTCACAGTAAAGGAATGACTGTGAATTGACCCACTTTATCTGCTGCACCCTCACAAACCTGCATGTGTGTCTGTGTGTCCCCCCTCAGGAGGAGATTCAGCAGCTGAAGCAGAAGCTGGAGAAGGTGGAAAAAGACCGGAATGAGCTGAGACTCAACAGTGACCGACTCGAGAGCAGGGTAAAGACAGAAACACATGGAAGCACATACACAAGAGCATTTAGCGCAAGTCCCGTTAACACATATATAACAACCATAGCATTATAGCACTTTGTACAATATGATAAATGATACAATGTGATCTTTTCCTTCAGTGAGAGAGCTAACATGTATGAGTAGACATTTCAAAGATTTCTTTTGAAAGGTGTGCATACTCCATTCAACCGAACCCACTTCAGGAGGTGCAAACAGATACGATTATTTTAATAATGTGTGTGTGTGTGTGTGTGTGTGTGTGTGTGTGTGTGTGTGTGTGTGTGTGTGTGTGTGTGTGATCAGATCACAGAGCTGTCGTCAGAGCTGGCTGATGAGCGTAACACTGGGGAGTCGGCCTCCCAGCTGCTGGAGACTGAAACCTCTGAGAGGCTGCGTCTGGAGAGGGATATGAAGGAGCTGCAGGTGGACATATGCGCACACTTGCATTCCCACACACACGAACACACCTGATGTGTGAGAGAATTTCAGTTTGCATAACGGATTCGTTAATAAGTCATTTAGTTTTGAATGAAATTGCAACGACAGCAACTCAAAAAGAAATCCACACATGATCCGTGAACATCTAATCTGACCATTCTAAAACATCAACTTGCTCTAGGCCACAAGGATCATTTCACGATGGGACAGTGATCTTCATGTTCTGTACCAGCATTTATTACTTGTGCCCGACTTGTCACCAAATTAGTCCAAACTAGGTTGAATATGTATCAATGTGAGATCTAAATCATGTAAACCTGCTCAACCCTGTCTTCATCTACAAATTCTGACATCTGCACTTGATTGCTGCTCTTCCTCTTCCTCCACCAACAGAGCAAGTTTGACAGCATGAAGAAACAGATGGAGTCAATGGAGATGGAGGTGATGGAGGCTCGACTCATCAGGGCTTCTGAGCTCAACGGAGAGATGGATGATGATGACACAGGTCAGACCCAGGATGTCATGAGCATTGAGCTCTTCTATTCCAAATCTCCACAGTGACTTTGCTAAACACCTTGTTGTGTCATAATACGACATATTCTGCTTTATTTTCAACATTCGTATCTGCGTTTGTATCAAACGTTGACAAATGCATTGATGTATTAAGTCAGTGTGAAAGAAGTGAGGCTGAGTCAGACCGTGAACATGCTGATGTGACAGGGGGAGAGTGGAGGCTGAAGTACGAGCGAGCCATCCGAGAGATCGAGTTCACCAAGAAGAGGCTGCAGCAGGAGTTTGAAGACAAGCTGGAGGTGGAGCAGCAGAACAAGCGGCAGCTGGAGAGGAGGGTATGTGCTTCACTCATTCACAGCTCATCACTTCACCTGTTGTTTTTAGAATTACAAATGTCATGTCATCTTCATCCGCTTAGCCAGAGCCCATTGGCCGTGGGGCTATCAGTGTCAGGGCCAGTGGCACTGCAGGATTTGAACCAGCCATCTTTGCTTCCTAAGGTGGCCGCTCTACCAGCGAGCCACTGCCACCCCTCCTAAACCTTCAGCTGTCAAAGTTAATTGAAGTTAGAAATATTTATCGACGATGTCATTGTAAAAGGCTTGTAACTATTGAATTAAATCATTAAAAGATGAATCACACAGCTGAGGGCAGAAGTTTAAATACGCTGGTTGACAAGATAGAGACTTGTTCGCGCTGTAATTTTCGTGGCAACAATCAATAGTTTGAGCCGTTCTCTCAGCTGTTTACCGACGGATTATATGATGTGTCATTTACATCCTGAGAGCAATGAATCAATGAAGAACCCTGCCTTTAAACAGCAGAGGAGATTTTGTGTGGCTAATGGCTAATATTCAACATTCTGACTGATTATTTTCCCAATACTCTGAAATGAGCCCATGAGTGTATATTTACACTGCTCCAAATCATGCACTCTGATGATGCACTCGCGCTTTTCGATAGTTCTGATCTGTCGTTGGTGCATGTGCTTGTCCAGATCAGTGACCTGCAGGCTGACAACGAGGAGTCCCAGCGAAACGTTCAGCAGCTGAAGAAGAAAACTCAGCGTCTGACGGCTGAACTCCAGGACACGAAACTTCACCTGGAGGGGCAGCAGAGCCGCAACCACGACCTGGAGAAGAAGCAGAGGAAGTGAGTGTGCACACATTCACCAGTCATGGGACCTCCCACGTTTTCCTTCCTCAAATTGTTTTTCAAATGTGTGTCTATAGAATTTTGGACGGTATCATTCAGTGCATTGTGTTGTCACCCGTGCGTGTGTGTGTGTGTGTGTGTGTGTGTGTGTGTGTGTGTGTGTGTGTGTGTGTGCAGGTTTGACAGCGAGCTAAGTGCAGCCCAGGAAGAGGTTCAGAGGGAGAAGACCCTGAGGGAGAAACTGGCCCGAGAGAAAGACATGCTGACTGGAGACGTGTTTAGCATCCGACAGCAGCTTGAGGTTTGTGTCCGTGTGTCCGACTCGTGTCAACAAACTTTGATCAGCTGGATTTTTCCCATATGTGCCGTCTATGTAATGAGAAGTCAGGTTTGTGTGTGTCCACGTCTGGATATGGACACATGGACGTAATTCTTCGAAACAAAAGCCCCATCTGAATCAAAATGCATCATGTAGACGAGGTGTTGAAACTTTTTTCACACAGGGCCACATACAGACAAATACACAACATGCTGGGCCACTATAAAAGTTAACAAATTAAATAAGACGCTCTGAAACTATGTGCTATGCTTAAAGAACTATCAGTGACAAAGGAATACATAACGTGATGTATCCTAGTTTCCATTGTCCTATTGAACAAATGAAAAGGAAATAATAAGTAAAAAGATTGCACATATGGGGAAATTATAGTTAACATTTACATTTGAAAAGCATAGATATTTGTAAATTGATTAAAAAAAATGTTTTGCTTTGCTGGCCAGTGTTATTTTTTCCTGGGGGCCAAAGATCACTGGCCATGCCCCCGTCCAGCAGTGTCCAGCCGCACCCTCCACACCATCTTGTTTCCATCATTATAATCCAAAACCTCATTGGCATGTAATTGATGACGAGCTAATTAAATCCTAATGAATACACCCGGGATGTCTTGAATTACTTTTCCTACACCAGCACATGGTTTTGAAGTGTCTGTCACATCTTTGAAAGCACAAAAGTCAAAGTTGATCACAGACATGAGAAAGAAACCGTCAAATGCGCAGACGAAGGTTCCTGGGCTGAGGTCCAGCTGATGACCTTCCGCTGCCCTCACTCCTCTGACCCTGAAATGGATCGATTGATCCATTTCCATCAAAGGAGAGTGAAGAAGTGACTCAGATAGAATCACACAGCGGGAGATGATCGTTTCCCCAAAAGATCTAAAATCATCCTCAGAATAAAAAGAATGATGTGCGCGTGCACGCGTGTGTGTGTGTGTGTGTGTGTGTGTGTGCGCTGACGTGGCTTCCAGCTGATTTGAGTCAATATTTGCTCATTGGATGAGTGAATCTTCCTGCTCCCTGTTCACTGCCTGAATGTGTCTCTCTCCTCCGCCTGAAACCACCTGTCTCACAGGACAAAGACCTGGAGGTGTGTGCGGTCAACCTGAAAGTGGATCAGCTGGAAGCAGAGCTGCAAGACCTCAATTCCCAGGAATCCAAAGATGAGGCATCACTAGCCAAGGTTTTCTTCTTTTGTTCCTCTTTTTTTGTTATTGTTGTGATCACTCTTCTGTCTTACAGAGGAATGGATACCATTTGCATTCATTTGTTCCATATATGCTTACCATCTAGGGGTTTATCTATTCATTATTATTGCTGTATTTTTCAGGTGAAGAAGCAGCTTCGTGACATTGAGGCCAAAGTGAAGGACCAGGAGGAGGAGCTGGATGAGCAGGCTGGCACCATCCAGGTGTTGGAGCAGGTAAAGACGAAGAGTCCCGGAGGAGCTGCTCTTAAGTATTTACGGTTTTTGTTCATTTGTGTCTATATTATTGTTTTCGGGTAAAAAAATTCGAGACTCGCACATGACTCCCTGTAGAGGATTGCCATCCAAAAGGTTTTCTATTGGATCTTTAGGTGAAAGAAACTCCATGGATTACAGAAACATGGGCAAACCCCTTGCTCCATTCTCACCTACTCCACAGAGTGAGAAGTGGGTGTCCACTCGAAAGCCCCTAAACATCTTTCCGTTACTTTTGTATCATAAAAAGATGCTCTGACATTTTTACCGTTAGTAAGTAGAAGACACTTTGGTCCTTAGACTTGGGTTTTCACCCAAGTCCGTGTTTCCCCCGGGTTTACAGCTTTGGAGGGGCGAGTGCTCGGTGGGGTCGGGGAGGTGGGCAGACAGACACCGACACCAACACTTCATTGTGTTCCATATAATGGTATTTGAAACATTGCAAGTCTTTATGTGGAATATAATGTTTTTTCTTTCAGTCCAAACTGCGTCTGGAGATGGAGATGGAGCGCTTACGCCAAACCCACTCCAAGGACATTGAGAGCAAAGACGATGAGGTGGAAGAGATCAGACAGTCATGCAGCAAGAAGGTAAGTGTTATTTAGATTTTGATACAGTTGATAATCACTCAAATGTGTGCTGGCAAAAAAAGAAACATTGAGACTGGAAACGAATAAGAAATCAGAGCTCTCCGACGGGTCCATTCAGGGTCCTGATCAGTACGGACTGATCCAATCAAAAGGGGAGTCTCACAAAACATGAATCAAAAACAGAATCAGCACCAGAATGGGTCAAGATCCCAAAAACCCACAGTCACGTACATTTCCTAATGATGAAGAAAAGTGCTACACCCAAAATCCCATTGGATGAAACCTTGTCTTTTTGGACCCGTGCCAGTGTCTTTAAGACATTTGGTGTCTTGGTTTGTTGTGGAATGGTCTTAGAGTGGCTCAGACATGTTCACAACAAACAGAAGATCTAGTGTTAAGATGAGGAGATGCAACAGGCAGGTTTCAGGATGTCACAACTTGCCTCTGCTGCAGAGATCACACGTTTGTGTAACGTTCAGACGGCTGAGTTCCCAAAAACAAGCCCTGAAGGGTGAAAATCAGCAGGAGTTGGTGAATATCAGAAAGCAGCTTGAGAGACACTAATCATCCCTGTTTTAGAGATTGATAGATCTCAATCAGAGACTCCTGCCCTCTTACTCTGTGATGGTGGTCCAGACTTTGCACTTTTCCATTTTCCTACTTCTTCCCATGATAAATGTGAATTTCTACAGCTCAAATTCTGCCAGACACTAAGCTGATCTCCTCCCACTCTACAGTCTGAGCATTGTTTATACTGTTTTTCACTTTGTTTCTCAGCCTCTGTAACTTTGTGTTGCCGTTGCTACATTTCAGGCTGATTTGTATTTGTTTTGCTCTGTGCCACACGGACTCTCCATAACTGCCCCACAGCCCAGCCTTCATTAGCCCACACATAATTAGGTTTGTCATACATTTATACAAGCTGGGAATTCTCAACATTCTGTCTGTGACATTTACACAGACATGAGTTTATTCGTGATCCCTCTGAATAAATAATTGGGGTTATATGTAAACACAATTTATTATAGACTGGATAGGATTAGGATTCAAAACCTTCAAGAGACAATAAGATGTTGGTTTTAAATATCCCACAAATCTGGGACAGATGTTTTTCCATTTTTATGATTAAAAGAATGATCACTATCATACCTGGCAAGTAGTATTCATGTGTATACATGTTTTTGTGGACTTGTGTGTGTGTGTGTGTGTGTGTGTGTTTAGCTGAAGCAAATTGAGATTCAGCTTGAAGAGGAGTACGAAGAGAAGCAGAAGGTCCTCAAGGAAAAGCGAGAGCTCGAGTCAAAGCTTCTATCAGCACAGGATAAGGTAACTATATTATATACTACTATATACTATACTACTATTTACTATAGTCTTGGAGCAAAATCGAATATTTAATAGAAATATTAAATATTGTGTGGTGTCCTGCAACAGCCCCAGTCCTGAGTCAAAGCTATACACGTTCAAATTAAAATGATTTACCTTTACACAGTAAAGCAAACTGCACAATTACGTGTCCTTATTCTGATTTGCCCGCTAAGTTGTTCAACATTGACTGTATCTGTTGTCTAGGTGAGAAGTGGTGACATAGAGACAGAGAAGCGTTTGAGGAAAGACCTGAAGAGAACCAAGGCTCTGTTGGCCGATGCCCAGATCATGTTGGACCACATCAAGAACAACGCACCAAGCAAGAGAGAGATCGCCCAACTCAAGAATCAGGTATCATTTCCTCTCTACGTCCAAGGACACAGCGCTCAACACCAACCCAGTCAATGCATGTGTGTGACACTTGTTGAACTCCACCACTGTCTCGTACGTCCAATGACAAGAAGTATCATGACACAGGCATCGGTCGTTTCACAAACTGGTGATTCAAGGAAGTTCTTTCTATTTCCTCTTTCTATTCCAGTAATGAAATTGCAGGTGCCCAGATTTGCGCTGTTAAACTGTAGGTCGGAACCACCGTACTGTTTGGAGGAGGCGGAGTTCATGCAGGATATCCATCATTTCTCATGATCACATGAGTCAAACATGAACAGTTGGATTTTGAAATTGTGGTGTTAATGAGCTGATAGATACATTTTATTCTTCGGCACTCGTTTACAAGATGTGTGTCAGTTCTTGTCCAGACTTATTTTAATTTAATTCATTTATTTAGAAGGGACAGTGCATATTGATGAGCATAGCTAATGTAAATATACTAGAATGAGCCAAAAGGCGACTTTACATCTGCAGTCCCTGACAGGTCTGATAAACAACAATAAGAGAAATGGCACACCAACAAACACTAACAGGAAAACAAACACTTCACTACACAAATGGGAGATAACGGCAAATAAAAAACACGATCGAAAAAACACTGGACGAAAAATATCTAAAAAGTGTACACTATAAAATATGACACATACTATTCTGAGATCAGTCGTTACATCTTGTTCCTTTTCAGACATTGTTTACGATGAGTTTTAAAGTATTAAGGGTGGAGCATTCTCTTATTGTATAATGTTCCTTTAAGATACATGTTGTCATCTCTGCGTCCTCTCTAGCTGGAGGAGTCTGAGTTCACCTGTGCGGCTGCAGTAAAAGCTCGTAAGTCCATGGAGGTGGAGATCGAAGACCTCCACGTCCAGATGGAGGACATCTCCAAAGCAAAGCAGGCGGTCAGTGCAACTCTGCTCCTCAACCTTCCATCCTTCCACACAGTTTGCATTTCAACAGCTGTGCTGCTTTGATGCACCCACAGGTGGCAGTTTTGATGAAGTTTATAGTTAAGTTTACTGCGTGAGGTCATTAAGTAGGGGGGAGGCAATAAAGCTGTCGTGGGCTGTGGAAACGATCATCAGTGGTGTTCATGGAGGTCGGCTTTTTTTTCAGAGGCTCTCATAAAGCTTTGCCATCTGTGGTGGTACGAGGGCGGCAGGAGATACGTCAGAGGGTCCCTTCAGCCCCGATAACGGGTTAGAGGGCACATCTGTTTCCTTACAGCTCATTTTCCAACACCCACTCTTCATTTTCTGTGAGAGGCTGAGGTGGGGCCATCTGTGTTTTCGCCCTTCAAAAAGGAATTGTCGGTCTCTACGTTTTTGTCATTACATTTGTAATTCTTACTTTGATTTTTCTTTTCTTTCCACCTCGTTCTCCGCTAGTCCGTTTTGACCTTTATGTTTTTCTGTCCGTTACGCTTTTCTGACTTTATGCTCTGTTTCCATGGCAATCTGCCTCCATACGTTGTCCGAACAGCCTGTTTTCCCTCGTCGCTATTCATTTATCCTCAATCTTACTCTCTCCATCACTGAAAGTTAATCACCTTGTGCCTTTGCTCCTGCCTCTTAATAAGGAGGTTTTAACAGATTACAAAATCTAATTTATATAAGCAGCTTTGAAAGTTTGACTGTAATTTTAGATATACCCACATATAGTCCCCGGTAAACATGAGATGATTCACATGTATCTAAAGATGGATGGATGATGGATGATGGATGGAAGCAGAAAGACAGTATCTAATTAGCAAACGTACTAAATATTTGACTGTTAGTGTAAGTAGAGTTGTGTGGAATATACTGAATTATTGAAATGTTTTTTCGGGCCATGCCTGAATCATCACAGTAGAATATCTCAGGAAATACTGCAAACTATACGCGTACTTTCCAAAGAGTTAACTCTCCTCCTTCATTTTGATGATTCTGACCTGCGAAACGTGTGTAGTCTGCTGGGGAGTAAACAGCTGTTCAAGTGCAAGATTCAAATAACCATTGTGTGTAGGCTTCTTTTTGTGAAGCACTGACCGAGATATAATTCACAAAAAGGACATTTCTTTTTTTATTTCTTTTTTATTATTCCCAACCGTCTTTTCCATCATTCTTATAATTTGTTTTTTTTTTTTTTGAAAATTCAACCAAAAGCTTGTCAACTTGTAAAATTGCCCACAGACTGCACTAGTTGCCTGTCCTTAGATTTGTGAAATGACAGTTTGATGCTCCTGACTGGAAAGCTATTCTTTTTTGAACCACCCGTCACAACATTTCTCCTCAGTCCACAGTTCTGGAGCTGCGTCTCTCAGCCCTCAGTGAATCTAAGGGTGCATGAAAAAAGGAAAGTGTGAGATATGAATTAGTCACAGGTACAACGCTGACATTTTCAGCCACTGAAGTAAATGTCAAAGCAATGGCGGCATTAAAAAAAGCAAATATCCCACTCACCTATATAATTCAAATGCATATTTTCATGTTGTCGTGTGGTTCATTGATCTTGGTTCGTTCTCCGTCCTTTTCACATGTTCTAAATCCGATGGACTCACAGTGTGAGCTCTGCCTGTCCCTGTCCTCTCATGTGTACTCGCTATGTCCAAATGGATTCATTAGCCTTCTCACGGTCACATTACTCATCCTTCATCAAAACATCGCCCTGCACGACCAGCCACAACCACTCCTTCTTTCTTCATCATCCCAGTCATTAGCAAAATAGAATCACTCCAGCTCCGTCCCTTCCCATTGGCTGCAGGTAAGACGCAGTCACTGCTCTTTAGCCTCTAATTGGATCTGGGATCTGGGTCATGACTGGATCCCTAAATGACCTTTGTTGGGCTGTGGGATTGTTGAAGTTCATAAGGGCTCATCTCTGTACATGGAGTGGAACACCCTCCAACTCATACAGGCCTTTCTCCAGACTGAGACCGTTTAGTCAGGAGAAACAGAAAGACCCTTCAACTGCCACAGTGGTTCAATTCAGTGGTTTGAGGAATGTGATGATGACGTGACTCATGCTTTAGCCTTTCGTCACCGAATCTCAGCCTCCTTCGAATGGAGATGGAGGATCATGTGTCCCAGCTCCTTTTTTTACACAGAAACTACTGACCTTGAAAAGGAAGCTTACTTTTTGCAAACACTCAAATCACAGATTGACTGTGATCTCTCTGATATATTCCCCTCTTGATTTATGGTCATATGTTAGTATTATGTCTTCGGAGATGGAACTAATGAAAAAAAAGAAACTTTAATCATTTGTGCCCTATGAGAAATCATTTCATCAGTGAATTGAGTTGGTTAAATCCACAGTAGCTGGGGTGAGAAGGGAAGGGTGAGCTAATGGATACAACATGTAAGTTCACCAGGAGATGT
This sequence comes from Chascanopsetta lugubris, assembly GCA_016785325.1. Lineage (NCBI taxonomy): Eukaryota > Metazoa > Chordata > Actinopteri > Pleuronectiformes > Bothidae > Chascanopsetta > Chascanopsetta lugubris. Next base: position 83,040 of record JAFBJT010103897.1, read on the forward strand.
CGCCACATCTTACACACTGCACTGCGACATGAGTTCATGTGAATCTGAATCCTGAGGAGATTTAAAGATTTGAAATGATGTTGAGCTCATGTTGTGTCATTATAACAAAATCAAATGTAATTGTTAATGTAGCCAAACGTAATAATATTATTGGTCAAAACCTCAACCTAAGATCCTCCCTGTCGACGCTGCTGCCTCCCCTGAAACTGATGCAGCAACTCTGATGGTGCAACACCGTCAATCAGTCACAGAGAGCGCTCCGAATTTCCTCTTCTTTTTCTTTTTGCCGTTTGTGACGAGCAGTTTTTTTAATTCTAGGTCACTTTGATAAGATAAAGTGCCTGTGTTTCTCTGGCAGACTGTTCGATTCCTCACTTAGCAGCTGAAGTCTCAGCTTATTTTATTTATAGTAGCATTTTAGTCTTGTATTTTCAAAACTCAGTGTACAAAGTGTACTCTGTGTCAAACCGTCAAGTATGAGATGCTTACAACATCAATTTATAAAACAATCTTTCTACCTCATGGATCATAATTTATTCTATTTTTTTTTACTCTGAAAAACAATTGATTAGTCCTGATTTTGGATGTCTCTGATTACACATTGATTGTTTGGCTCTGTCCCACAGCTGGAGGAGCAGCTGAGTCGTGTGCAGAGGGAGAGGAATGACATCCAGTCACGGATGGAGGAGGATCAGGAGGATCTGAACGAGCTGATGAAGAAACACAAGGCTGCTGTCGCACAGGTCTGCTCGCCTCCTCTCACGCGCTTTCATTTACAACGACCTGTGGGACTCATTCAAACCTGAAAATGACATTTTCCTATTAATACCTCCATTTCCTTTTGAGGATTTATTAGTGAAATGAGTCATTAATGGTTTTCCTTAATTAAGTTAACTAAATGAAGAGATAAATGGCTTTTCATGATTCTAAAAGCCCCTCCCTCCGTTTTCTGTTCTCTTTGCCTCATTTTATTCCAACTCACTTGTTGTTTTATACAGCTTCCATTTTGCAGATACCAATATAGAGGAGTTGAAATAAAAAACAAAATATATATATATATAGTTTGCATTTGATGAATGTTTGTAGACTTGTAGCTGTATACATAGTCTGCCCTAACTAAGAGCATACTTGTAAAAAAAAGAAACCCCACTTTTATAAGATAGAATAAAAAAGAAAAAATATGTTAAATGTCTCAACTTCCATTTTTTTACCTGTCAGTCACTTTGGATAAAAGCTTCTGCCAAATGATGAAATTGAATGCATCCTGCCTGTGCTGTTGTTTGAATACAGTCAGCCCAGAACCTGGCTCAGATCACTGACCTACAAGCTCAGCTGGAGGAGGCCCTAAAGGAGAAGCAGGAGGTTCAGGAGAAGGTAGGTTCCAGCCTTCTACTCCCAGAATACAGCCAATATTAGCATTCAGGCAGTTGGTATTTATTTATCTATTTATGAACTGGCTCTGTGTTGCAATTGTGAACATTCTCACTGAAGCACAGCAGCATAGTCTGTATATTATTTGAATGTATACATTTTCATCTGCTGCCCTGTGGTACATATGTCGGGATCTGTAGATAGAGGTTTGAGCAGCACAATCATGGTGCTATCGCCCAGTTTGCAACGTTTGTTTGGCCCCCGGAAACAATCTGGGTTTCTTATGTGGCCCCCTGGAGAAATAGCTGCCCACCCCTGGTGCACAGTGTTCTTATACTACAGTATATAGTGTTAGGCAGCCATGCACCAAATATGAGTAACGCTGCTTGTTAGGTCAAGAACTTTTTGAACTTCCCTCATAGGTGTCAGTAGAAATTGTGAATGTATGACGCTGGAAAGTGTCAGCACTGTCCACGGAGGTCACATTCACGTTGGCATGAATATGCTACATCATTTCAGCCTGTTTCCGTTTCCTGTGAGAAACAAATACAACCCTTAGCCTAATTGATGTGTCATTCAGCATGACTGGCATTACGAGACAAAGACGGCCCACCTGCTTTCCCCACTCAGACAAGCAATAAAGCTGAACACGCCGGTGCTGTCAGCCTGGTAACCACTGCTGCTGAATGAATGTTTTTCTCTGTCAGACCCGATTGTACCCGTCCAATCAAACCCAGCCAAGTGGAGGGGGAGCGTCCAGGGGATGTTTTCATTCTTTTTGTTACAATGACCCATGAACACAATACCAGCTGAGACCGGAGCGTTTAAGAGCATTTACAAGAGAGACATCAAACATACTCTACCTGTCTCACAGGTTGTCAGTTACTGTTTTGAAATGAAAATATTACAGTACTTTTATCCCAGTAAACATTCACAATCTGTGATCATGAAAAAGTTACAACTCCCGTTCTGATTTTGTATCAAAACCAATTCCACTTTTTATTAAACCTAAAGAAATATAAAACCTAAAACTGATGTGTTTTGTTTATTTAATGATGACATAAAAGTATCAGATTATATTATATAGGCATATACATCAGGCATTAGTATGACCACATGAACAGTACAGTCACACACGTGTTTGTGTGTCGTACATGAAAAGTAACCTACGTGTTTGTGTGTCCTAGATGCAAGCCCTGCAAAGCCAGCTCGACTTCCAGGAGCAGTCCATGGTGGAGAAATCCCTCGTTGGCCGCCAGGAGGCCAAGATCCGTGAGATGGAGACCAAGCTGGAGTTCGAGAAGACCCAAGTCAAGCGCCTGGAGGTAAGATCTAAAGATGGGTATCGAGGAGCGCTGGTAGTGTGCGGCACGTGGGAGAGGGAGTTCCAGGCTGTGGGAGACGTGGGGTCGGTGATGCGCTGCTGAGAAATAGTGATGTAAACGTCCTCATACGGATCCTTTGCTGCTTCACTTCATCTTCTAGCTTCTCTTGCTTTTGCTTGACAACACAATTTCAAATGGCTTCCAAATGTCTCTGGAAACAAGAAGCATGTAAACAAAAAGGTTTCTGTTTGCATTTTCCCACAAGGAAACTGAAATCCACTCGTGACCAATGCTGAAATGACAGTGCACTCGATTTTGCAGCCTTGCTTTACTATTCATTAGCTACGCAATGTGCTCTCCAGTAAGCATTTCCTCTGCTCCATTTTCTCCAACAACAAAGAAATGTGTATGTATTTATTGAATGTATGTTGTATGTATATTCTGCTGGATATGTAACTTTCTAACAGAGGTTTAGACAATATATGGCAGAGTTAGATTTCTTCTTCCTTTTGTTTTGCGTTGTATGGATGTTCCGCTGCGTTAGGCTGCGTTAGGCTGCAGTCGGTGAATATTTCAGGTTTCCTGAGTAGTGTAACTTCTCACTGCGGGTGGAAGCAGAGCTCGATCACCACAGAGGAAGAGTCTCCACACCTACTCAGTCTGTGAAGTGTGGTCCGGAGAACTCATGCAAGAGCTCACTCACTGACCCATGTGCTTCTGGCATCGACGCACAAACTGAGTACACGTTCCCTGTAGATGGAAGCCTCGTGCAGGAGTGATGTGTTTTAACGCTGCTGAAGACCAGTGTGTGTGAAGGAAGTCTGCTGTACAACTCCAATGCATTATTGATACAAATAAGCTCATCAATACTGAACTGTGTCTTCTGACCTGGCTACAACGATGTGCTTCAAGAATATTGCTGAATCCTCATTCCTCCTCTCGCTGGGCAGAGCCTAGTAACTCGTCTGAAGGAAAACGTGGAGAAGCTTATGGAAGAGCGAGATCAGCGCAGCAGCAGTGAGAACCGAGAGAAGGAGCAGAACAAACGCCTGCAGAGACAGATCCGGGACATGAAAGAGGAGACGGGGGAACTGGCTAAAAAGGAAGCTGAGGCCAGTCGCAAGAAACACGAGCTGGTACGGATCCGCCTGCCTGTCCTGAGACAGCACAGGTGTATGGATAGCACATTCACCTACACCCTCCTTTTAAAGAACGGTGTCCATGACATCCATCAACAGCCAATCATCATCAACCTCTGCGGTGTTTAATACTGAACAGTTATCTTTGTCTCATGAACAGGAAATGGACATTGAGAGCTTAGAGGCCGCGAATCAGAGCCTGCAAGCGGATCTGAAGCTGGCATTTAAAAGGATCGGTGACCTCCAGGCGGCAATCGAGGATGAGATGGAGAGCGATGACAATGAAGACCTCATCAACAGGTGGAGAAAATACTCTTTTGCTTTCAAATGTCTTGATGATCCAGACATTTCTCGATGTAATACAAACCGAGGTTTAAACTAGAGCAGCTAAAATGTTGTTTGCCGTTTTTTACTCTAGGTTGATCACCATGTTCAGATTTCATCCACAGCTTCCTGTTTGATTCTTTGGTTTCTCAGTGTGGTGAGAAACAGTTCTCAACACGCTCAGCAGTGTCTCCTCGAAACTTCTCACCTCAATCTGAAAATTCAATCCTTTGTAACTATGATACAAAACCCGAATCCATCCCGTCACACCAAGTAGCTTTTTTAAGTAGTGAAATAGTGACATGTGTTTTTTTCATTTGTGCCTCATTGGCTTCACTAAGCTTAGTCTGTTTAGTTTCAGAGATTGAGAATGTTGATATCGGTTTGCGCAGAAGATCAGAGCTGGATGATCATCAGCCAATCACACTGAGTTCCTGGGATCTTGCTGTCACAGTGAGGTCGCCAGCTTCCAACATGTGAGCTCAGCGCGCAAACCTGTGCTCGGCCCACGTTCCTCAGACGCGCTCGGCACAATCGTTAGCGTTGTTTGTCTCAAAGTTGGTGCTTTGCTCGGCGAACCAGCGTCCCAGCTTGGATTCTGTGATCCACGATATCTCTGACAGATGAAATCCACAGAGGTTATTTCAGTCACTGTCGAGAGCAGATCGCTTTCTTCCCTTTGTCAAGCCGTCGTACGCAGAAGTCAGTCTCAGAGATCCATGCTGAGCCTCATCATGGGAGGACTGAGCGTTGTTCTCTGCTCTCTTTGGAAGATGGTGGTTGAAGTAGCATGCTGAGTCAATGTGTGACAATACAGTCCGTCTTTACTTAAATGTGTTAAGCATCCTCAACATTCTTGTTTTTCACTTGGTTCTTGCTTCATTGTTTTGTTTTTCTTTTGACTGTTGTCTCATCTGTCCCTGCGCCCATCATCACCACCACCACCAGTTTGCAAGACATGGTGACAAAGTATCAGAAAAGGAAGAACAGAACGTGAGGAACTTGATCATTTTCTTCACCACTGGAAATGATGCAGCTTTCTACAGTCTTTAACCATTTACTGACAGAAAATCCATGGCTTCTCTCTGGGTTTAGTTCCACTCCACTGAGCCAATCACTTCCGACTGTCACCGGGTAGAAATCACAGAAGATATCGCTGATATTTCCCAGATAAATTCCCTTAGACTTTTATGATCAAAAAAATATGTATTTGGAAGATTTGCTGTTGTTTCCAGATTCCTTTGGGTCCTGTGATCATTCTCAAGCATTATCAGTCCCTGAGAATCAAAGAGTGATGGTTTCTACCCCTTTAATAGAGCAGAAGGTACCGTAGAGGTGCCATCAATCCAAAGAATATTGAACGTATGAAGACTACAGAATAATGCATCATCAACAGTGCGCAGAGATCCCCCATAACCCCCGTTGACCACACTCGTCACTGCATGCCTTCACATGCGTAGATGCATGAATGCCACTAAATATATATATATCACCTCAGCTCCAGCATGAAAGCAAACCCCTCCCCCAGAGTGATTTAACAGGGAACCACTTCCCCAAACAACTTCCAGGACTTTCTCATAACTCTCTGTAAATGTGGCCAAGGGGCTGATCCTCGGTCTGAATGATGCTGATGCTGTTGTGTTTGAACAGCGGCCGACCCGCGAGTCCCACCCTCCCTGGGCGCTCTTTACTTTTCATTGCTCTGCTTGCAGGCTCTTTGTGACTGTGGCTCAGCACTGACTGCCCCCCTGACGGGGGGAAAGCCAGTCGATCTTTGGCTCACGCTCAAATGTCTTATAAAAGCTTATCTTGTTCACAATGGAAGTCACACACAAAGTGCTTATGGTTTTTTGCCAAAAGCCTTGCATCATTTTTCACGATCCCTATTTGTCATTGCAAACTAGTTCTCTTTATTCCGTTAAAGGTTTGCCATCAAAACTGAGCTTTTTGTTATTGTTAGTCAAAGTTTCCAGGGTAACATTTACTTTTTGTCTTCTGGCTGAACCATCAGTCAAACGTGCTGCCTGCCCAGTGGCTTGGAGCATGACAGAACTTGTTGTTTGTATCATCTATTTCTTCCGTATTTCAGTGTATCATATACATACTTTGTGTCCTCATATGTTGGACTGGGTATGTGACAGTGACCAGGCCGAGAGACTGAATCCAGACATCCTCTCTCCACTAATCTCCTCCTCAGACTCTCCCTGGTCAAATGTTATCTATTATCTTTGCACGGGGCTGTTCTCCTGTGTGAAGAGACATTCTGGTCAGGAGAAGCTGATTTAAAGGTGCAGTGTATAATATTTATTCGTCACTTCTATTGGTAGAAAAACGATTACAAGACAATTACATGCCGACATTTTCATTATTTTTTTAATCATCTAAATGTTTCATTTTGTCTCATTACCCTTAAATGAGCTATTTTATGTATCCTTATGTCAGGAGGGGGTCCTGTCTACAGGGGCCCAGAGTGGACATACAAAACATCTTTTGAGTTTGAACAATAACTGAGGGCTACCATTGGTTCTCTTACATGCTTGGAATGGTGAGGTTGAGGTGATGGATACGGCCTACAACTTCACCACTAGATGTCACCAAATCTTACACACCTGTAACACATGAATGGATTCCCACACAAGCAGGACAGTTTTTCCATATGCCTGAAAACAAAGACACATGTGTCTGTGAAGCCCACAGACACTTCACACATCCGAGGCGTAAACAGTGGCGTCTCCAATACCCTGCGTCACAGAGGAGCAAAGCCTCAACCAACAGAGGGGAATGATCCAAAGACGCTAATGATGAATGTAATAGTGTGTAACAGAGATGTACAACCAATGGCGGCAGAATGTCACACGCAGTTAATGTCGCCTCACCCCCCCTGTGTTTGTTTGCCTCCCCAGGGCTTTTAGTACGGCTCAACTCTTCTTACGGAGGCTGAGGACTTCAATTGTAGATGAAAGCAACATTACACCTGGAACTCTTTATAATAGTCCGTTCCCCCGCACTTTTCACAGTGATAGATACAGAGACTATCGTCACTATAACCATACATTACATTTTTACGATTAATATGTTGTTGTAGTAACTATAGCTAGATATATTTTTCAGCCCCAATGTCGTGGTAAAATTGAAAGGAAGTCAGTTGTTTTAAATCCAGTATGAAGAAAGTCAAGTTGACGTGCCGAATGTTCCAATGGTAAACATTGTTCTACTTCAACGTAAACAGTTATTTGTAGCATTATACAAATCTCTCGTTATATTTTCTCTTTTTTAAAAGCACACGTTTTTTTTATGTTGCGTGGACAAACACAAGACAGGAACTTGATCAACACAACAATGTTCATGAAAAGTCATCTCTAGAAAATGTCTCATGAGGAGTGTGTGCATTTTATATTCCTCTCGCTGACATTTGATCATTCTCAGTGACGGAAACCTATTTTAGTTGTATCAACTAAACTAGTATCAAAGCTTCAAATCCATTGCCCCCCTCGGCCGCATCCTTTGCCCAGGTCTTTGGTGTGAATTCAGTCTCGTGTTCATGAAAGTCAGCAGTCTTCAAATCTCACTGAGCAAGCTAATGTTTGGAATCTCGGGGTTGAAATCTCGGACGATTTGTCCAAGACTGCTCATTATTTGAATGACTGCTCCATTCCTGCACTTCTCTGAGAAATCACTGTTTTTTCCTCTTCCCTTCTTCGGTCAGATTGCAGTTTCTGAAACAGATGCGCATAAAAAAGCGAGGGGTTGTCTCGTCTCGGTGGGACTATTAAGCTGTTACAACTTAATTTCACAGTGCCACACAGGCACTGGGCTTTGACAGCACTTAATGAGAGTTGTGCTCTTTTCATCCGTGTCAAATTCGATGACAAGCCCACTGTTTGACTTGGTGACTCGCAGTGGCTGCTGAATGTGTAATGATAATTGAGAGGAAAAACTGAGCAGTGCCCAGCTGTGCACCGAATCACTCTGTCAGGGGCTGAAATGATGGGTTTATGCGTATGCTCGTGTGTGTGTGTGCGCGTGTGTGTGTGTGACATATTCTACCAAGCAGCTGTGCAGCTGAACCATTTGTTCAACAGAGGTGTGTGTTGTTTTTTGCCATATTCAGAGTTAAAAACCTATGTACCTTAACATCGTCTCGTTTCACAAAGGAGATTTCAATCAATGAATCCATCCTGCATTTCATCTGCGTATATTCCTTTTAAAAGTGCAGTGTGTAAGATTTGGTTACATCAAGAAATGAAGTGACATGCTAAACCTATGGTGGCCCTCAGTCAAAACTCAAAAGATAGTGTGTCCACTCTGGGCTGCTGTAGAAACATGGCCCAAGAGAGGACCCACTCCTCATGTAAGTTCAGAGTCATGGGCTCATTTCAGGGTGATGGTCAAAAATAATACATGTGGGTGATTCTAAAGAAATCCTACACACTGCACCCTTAAGACAATTTACCTACGTCGGTCACATTTCCTTCTGAAACACATGATTTATAAAAACATGGCGCTCACTCTACTCACAATTCAGATGCATTGCACAATTCCAGTTGAATCCAACTATTACTGCCTTTAGTTGTAAAGCAGAGGCCCGTCGATGAAGAAGGAGCATCAAATGTTCTCATACCTACGAGGGGTGATGGTCATAGAATGACAGAGAGTTGTGTTTGGCGTCGAGCTGCTGTGGAGCTGCTCCACCTCTGAAGCAGCTTGGGAGGAGCTTTGCTTGGGGACATCCTGCATCTGCAGTGGGTGATCATGTCTGTACAGCCTGTCGTGATGTTGAGCTGCAGCTGTTGGAGCTGACTCCCTTTGCTGTGTTTTATAAGGAACAAACCACTAACGCATACAGCCTTGTTTTGTACGTGAAGAGGCAGAGTAACATCAGAAGCGCAGCCACGTTTCTACCTTTGCTGACTGTCCTAAGACTAACACATCCTTGACCTCGTTCTGTCATTTCAAATAACCGTGTCTTGTGGTGCATAACCCCTTTCTTTGCTCTCCTGTGCTTCCTCTGACTTCTGTCTCTAATTTTTAACTGCTTACCAGTCAAGGGGAGTCTGATACAGACTCTGAGGTGGAGGATCGTGTGGATGGGGTGAAGTCATGGTTGTCCAAAAGCAAAGGTTCCGCCAAGAACCTCTCAGATGATGGCAGCCTCAAGAGCTCCAGGTCAGTACAACCACAGCTGCTGTTTCGCCATCACTCACATCATTTCAGCAGCCGACTGAGTCAGTGAAGGCTTTTGGACACAGGAAGAAATGGGCCACACGGTCTCCTTCGTAACGCACCGGGAGCTGGCTTCTTGGCTGAATTATGGGAAGTGCTGTTGCTTTGCTTGAATGTATTTTTCAAACAGCTTTCCAGAGAGGAGGGTTTGTCCCTAAAAAAAACGACACCATCTTAGCTGTAGATTGATCAACATGCCCAGTGGCCAGCTGGCGCAGTCTACCTGAGACGCTCGCAGAGATTAATGGATGTGTCTGCAAGCTGACGGCTTGAATTGCCCCAGATTTGTCTCCTTACCAGAGATTTAACTTCCCTCCCACGTGGAGCCACTTCCAACTCAGGAACTTTTGAAATGTCCCTCAGCAGCTGCTCCCTTCAGGCACAACCTGGCTGATTTCATTGTGCAAGCCTGAATCGCCCCTTGTAGCAGTCACTCTCTAATTCCAGTGACTTTAATGAGCATTTGTGCAGGGATATGAGAACAAGTGCATTTGGATTCGTGCCAACTTTTCTCAGTCACTTAAAAAAGGGAGAACAGAAGGTGCTTTCAGTATTAAAAGTTGATCATGTCCTGTGTGACACTTTAATATTTCCAGTCTCCTGCTGTGCTCACAGAGTTTCCTTTAAACCCTTAGGTTTCAACACTCTGCTCAAAGACATGTACAATATACATATACAGTTCATCGTGTGACTAATGAAAGCACCGAGATTCTGTTTTTACTTGAATGAAAAATGTAAAAGTTAAAGCTCAACCCTGTCACTTGTCCTTTATCGATCCTGTTTTCATTTAGAGTTCGGCAGCTGAAAGTTCTTGTGTTGAAGAACTCAAACTAAGACCTACCCGTCAATACGCCGTTTGAATTCCCAATGAATTTTTTGTCTGTGGTCAATTATTTTTCCATTGTCAAGTTTTTCCAAACCACCAAACAAAATTTCAGCTTTTTCATTTGTGGCTGCCTCTGTTTTCATAATTCTCTTTGCTCTCTTCTTCACTCCACCTTTTCTTTACCTGTGTCGTCTTTGTCATTTTCTCACCCCTTCATTCCTTCCTCTTTTCCATTGTCGTTTCTTTCTAGATATGCTGTAAATTTAGACTCAAAAGAAGGGAAAGAGTCAAAAGAGGGTAAGGAATGGAAAGAGATGATGAAGGAGGGCAAAGACAGAGAGCCGAGCAGGCCGCTGTCTGTGATAAGCTCTCTTAGCTACAGAAAACGATCAAACCTTGATTCCATTGAAGGCAAAGAAAGCTCCCTCCTCGCTGCCCTCAAGCAAAATGCCGACTCAGAGGATCCGCTGAGCCTCTCGAAAACCAAACTCAAAACCTCCGATCCTCCAGACGACACCTACTCGCTCACCTCCCGGAGGAAATCTCTGTTAGGGGATCACATGAATGACAGAGATTCTGTCGTCTCACATACGTATTCAGAGGCCAACAGCCGAGCCAGGAAAGGCCTGGAGGGTCACTGGGCCGACGTCGACAAGGACTCCACCGTCTCGTTCCCTGTATCCAACCGAGCGTCCACGCGACTCGGGTTAAGCCCGGAGATCAGTTCCAAATCTGCCATTAGCTCAGGCCTGTCGAGCCGTCGAAGCGCCTCGCGCTTAGACGAGGGCAGAGGGGGCTGCTCGGCATTTGCCAGCAGCCCCAGTAGCCCCTCCTTCAGTAGACGGTCCGGGGGTCGCAGCCCCGGCAGCGTCAGCCGAGCCGACTCTCGCGCGTCCCTGGCACGAAGCTGCCGCTTGAGCGAGTTCGATGTGGATGACGGCCATAGTGTTGCTTTCACCGAGAGGTCGGCGCACAGCCCTCACTCGTCGGCCGGGCGCAGCATCTCCATGCCACCGCCGCAAAGCCGATTATCGGCAGCCAATGACGAGGCAGCTGATCATTTAGAAATCAAAACAGTCAGCCATCGCACTTACCTGGATCCGGACCTGGAGAAAGCCATCAATGAAGTACTGAGTTTTAAGCCCATCAAATTCAAGCGCACGAGCTTGGAAGA
>JAFBJT010103902.1:5906-22124 GCA_016785325.1 Chascanopsetta lugubris
AAATCCCCCCCCGGGGGCCCCAGGGGGGTCCCCCCCCCCCCCCCCCCCTCCATCCCACCCCATCCCACCCCATAGATTTGAACCGAAGTTGCACAAACTTTGAACTCATTTAAAACAGATGGCCTTAAAAGGTCTGAAATATAAAAATCACAACAATCCCATATGTGTATATACCTGCAATATATGTGGAGGTTCTCAGTTCAGTTTCAGAAAATGTGTAATGACATCATTTTCATAGATTTAATTTCCGATAAATAACACATTTCACTCTGAATCCTGAAACTCCATAATCTCACATGTAAAGGTAAAATAAGGGTATACTAGAAAAATGAATATCCAGTTGCACTATGCAACTTCCCCACAAGGTGTCACTAAATAAACACACTGTGTCCTCTGCTCTCACGCACTGTATTTCCAGAGATCCAGAAACGACTCCTGACTTCAGATACTTATATTTTATATGTCATGATAAACAAATGTTAGGATACACAGTGTTCACGTACTTACTTCTTGTTTACTGTTGACCTTCTATGAAATGCTGACTCAGCAGGATTCTTTCATATCCTGTCCGCCCTCCCCCGGAGACACTGGCACAGGAGGATCCGGGTGGTGGGTCCAGAGACCTGTGAGATGAAGAATTTACAAAGAGGGGAAGAATTGGGACAGAGCTGCTGCGTCATAATGAGGATAAATGATACAAGTGTTGGGGGGGGGGGGGGGGGGGGGGGGAGGGGGGGGGCAGAAGGAAAGACTTAAATCTCATAGGGGGGAGGCAGCATCGCTCTCTCCTGAAACTGGAACCAGTGTACAGGCTCAATCTGGGTCAGCTGTGTGCTATGATACAGGCTGTGGCACTGTTTCTCTCTCTCTCTCTCTCTCTCTCTCTCTCTCTCTCTCTCTCTGTGTCTATGTTACTCCCCTCACACCTGAGCACTGTGGGCGGCTGCAGCTGTGGCACAAGGGCACGAGGGCAGCAGCAGGGACCTCTGCCCTCTGGTGCTCATGGACCGACCCAGCGGGGGGGGGGGGGGGGGGGGGGACATTTAGGGGGGGGGGGGGGGGGGGGGGGGGGGGGGGGGGGGCAGCACTGTGACCCAGATGGGGCTGAGAGGCTCTTTGGTCACTGCCAGGGGAAGTTAAGATGAGATTATTGCACATAAGATTCCCTTCAATAGTGACAACAACAACAACAACAACAACAACAACAACAATAGATTATGATCATGAATACGATGATATGAGAGCAGTGTGTGTGTTGGGGTAAGGTCTGTATGTGTGGCTTAGATGGGCGGAGCTACATGTATATTGCCAGATGAGTGATGCTGCAGCTCACAGGGAGAGGGGGAGAGGGGGAGAGGGGGAGAGGGGGAGAGGGGGAGGGGGCGGGGCCATGCCAGCTGTCCCCGCCCTGATCCCCCTCTGCAGTCAGCAGTCCACCTACACAGGGACGGACTCCGTCAGCTCCCTCAGCCGTCTCCCCTCCAAACCTGAGCTGGATGAAGACAGGAAGTGAAGGACGGACTTCCTGCCAGGAGACGCTCCTCACATCTCTGTCCAGGTTCCAAAATAACTTCAGTGGCCGAGCATCGCTTCGAACGAACCGTGTCCTGCTGCTCCTTCATGTCTGAGGACACAGACACAAAACCGGAGAAATAACATCAAAGTGACATCGTGTATCATACGGCACAATAGAAACGCTACAGTCAGTCATTTACAGTCTGTGCCCGGGCCTCCAAAATGCTTCCCAACAACATGTCATTAAGCTTGTAGGAGGAGGAGGTGTGACCTCTGTTTGACCTTTGTAAAAAGGCAATCAGTGGTCTCTGTATAATGGAAGTGCTTTGAGGCCGGTCTCCACAGTCACACTGAATCATCGTAAACATCCCTGTTGAGTTGATTCATCGGGAGGAGGAAGGTGGAGGCTAAAATAAGCTAAGATTGACTCCTAAGCTTAAACAAACAGAAGAAAAATACAAATTCAGACGTTAGTTCCCTCTTAAATCTGTGTCGGGTCTGCCCTCTAGTGTTGAAGCTGGTGAGGGACCACAGGGAGGAGGAGGACGATGAGTGATATATGGATGATTTGGAGGGAGGCTGTGGTGATGGGCAGCTGATATCTGGAGATTAACATGGTATTAATTTAAGTGGGTTTATCAAAGCAGATTACAAAGAGTCCTGAGGGACAAACAAAAGCAGATCAGCTGATGTCATTTTCTAAAAAACAAAATGATGTCGTCAGTCAAATGTCATTTTAACTGCCAGTAAATAAATCTCCATCTCATCCAGTGTTTTCATCATCATAATGAACAGGACTACTTCATCCCATACATTTAATCGGATTAAAAAAAAGTGTATGAATGAAATTCTAAAGGGACACTGTCAGATTTTAATACATTTATTAAAAGATCTGAAGATTCATATTGGTGTTTTTATAAGTGTATAATCACCTGAATATACAAATAATTTATTCCCTGACCTCAGAAATGAGCTTTGTGTTTACTTCAGGAGCAGCTCCTCTCCACTAGAGGGCGCCATGTTGCACCACTGTGTAATTACAGTGACCCAGAATTGCATTTTACAGCTAAATGACCAGATGTCACTCAACTGAACAGGTTGTACCTTAAAGAGCACTCGATGAATTAAGTGTAACAAGTGAATCATCTCCTTAAAGGTGCAGTGTGTTCAGTTTAGCGACATCTAGTGGTGGAGTTGCAAATAGAAAAAGGCCCATTTCAGAGAAATGAAGAACCAACAACGTGCACCTCCGGGCGAGTTTCGACAACGTCAGTATAATTGACCCATTTCTGTCAGTGGACTGAAGTATTACACACTGCACCTTTAACACTCAAACTGATGATGAGCGTCAGGCTCCGCCCATCAAACACAGGCTGTGTTCTATGAATCCACTGAGGGAGAAAAGCGAGAGTGATGGAGAGGGTGTGACCATCCACAGGGTCTCTTCATCTCTCTCCACCTGAGTGCAGCTTAATCCTCCCCTCATCCTCTCTGACTCCCAGCTGGAGACACCGCGCCCCTCCTCAACGGCGAGCTGCATTAACGCCGAGAACCCCCCCCACCACCCCACCACACCCCCCACACCCCCCACCTCGTCTGTTAGTCAAAGCTGATTGGAGATTACAGGCCTGCGGTGAAAACACAGACCTCTTCCATCCCATCATCAAATCAATTTCCACCTTCCTCTTTCTGTACTTCTTTATCTCCCTGATCCCAAATCTCCTCCTGTTCAATGTCATCAACTCTCACTTTGCCTCCACACCAACAGCCCCCGGGCTCACTGCTCTTTTTTTTGTTTTTGACATGTGAGTGACAGGAGGAGATGAATAGGAGGAGGAGGAGGAGGAGGAGGAGGAGGAGGGGGGGGGGGGGGGGGCAGGCCTGCCTCCTGAGTGGAGCCAGAATGATGTCATGGGGGCATTTGTCCTCCTGGTGTGGAGGCTTCTCTTCCTCTGCTAATTACCTTGTACAAACTTGAATCTGATACGGAGGATATGAGGCGCAAATACGATTATTGTGGGCTAACAAAGAGATATTGAGATTCGGGGAATGAGGGAGAGGCTGCGAGTGAGAGAGAATGGAGGGCATGTGCACACACACACACACACACACACACACACACACACGTACGCACACTCTCACATCACCGCCCACACACACACATAAACACAACCACTTGTCCTTCCCCTCCATTCCCTCAGATAGGCTAATGTTATTACTGGGCTAATCATCCTCATTAGAGGCAGCAGCTGTAGAGGGCCCATCACTCGCTGTTCAAACTCCGCCCTCAACCTCTCCGTCTTCACATCCCCCTCTGTATCCTCCAGATCTCATTTAGACTTTGTCTCCATCTCCATCCTTCACATGCTGCGGGGGGGGGGGGGGGGGGGGGGGCCGGGGGGGGGGGCGCATAGTAAAGGTCTAATAAGGCAGAATGAGCCCTATTCTCTGTTGGACGTACCCGAATGCAACACGGCCCTGAAACACGTAACTCATTGTATCAACACCAACATGTATAACAAAGGCGACACAATTTGATTTTGATGCAAATTGCTCGTTTTTCCAGGTCAGTTGCAGATTTCCTGGGGTTTCAAGACACCACTGTTTTACTTAACCCTCGACGTGCTAGGCAGGGGCAAACGTAGGTGAATAGAGGACATTAAATATCGAATGGGGCAGAATTAGCCTTGTTCGCTGACCCGGTTCATGAAGGCAGCACCAGAGGACACATATGAATCATTACGTCCACAACACAACTTGATCCAAACTGCTTCAGGATTGTTTCTAATCCATCTGCTCTTTGCACTTTCCCTGAGTTCGAGTGATTGACCACAAGATGGCACTGTTTCCACTTAATCCTTTACATCACAGGGAGAGGTCAATAATAAAGGACATCGGATATACTCACCTGTTGGAGGTGGAGTGTTACTCAGCAGGCATCTCGGGACACACCTGTGAGCAACACAAGGAGAACAACCAACTCCGTCAACAACACAACGCGACCTTTTTCATTTTCATCCAGGTTGCTTGTTTCTCCAGGTTTACACCCTCGAACACCAGGTGGCACTGTTCAGCCAAACAGCCCCCTGCCCTCTGCTCCACCTCACTGACTTCCCAGTCAGATGATCCTCAAACACCACCACCACCACCACCACATCAATCTGTTGATTTTTATTTCCCTTTTTAAAACCCAGCCCTTTTCCACTGCCTCAGGTGAAATGAGCCCCGCCCCCCTCTCACCCAATAAAAGACGTGTTTGCGTTCACCCAAAGGAGCTGCCACTTGTTTATGTGTAAATTATACCTTTATTCTAAACTTTATGGTCCGCCGCACACATTATGAGATCCGGGACTAAAAGGTGAGACAGGCTCCTCCCCCTCCTCCAGCTCTCTCAGATTGCCTTGAGTTTTATAGCCCGGAGTCGGGGCGACACTAGCTAACCTGTGTACGGCTCCGTCCCGCATCAGGCGCTAAATGTCACGCATAGCCTGTTTTTATTGGCAGCCGCGGCTGCGGCCCGTCGTGCCCTTCTACTTTTCCTGGAAGCCATTGTTAAAGAGCTGCTTGTTAATGCTGCTGAGCAGATGGGCTCCCTCTCCCCACCCTCTCCCTCTCCCTCTCCTCCACTCAGGCCTGACTCAGGGTGTTTACATGCAGTGGGATGTGGATGTAGCAGGTGAGGCTGCCGCCGGCGTGTCGGCCAATCAGGGCGCAGCAGACGTCTGGTCTCTGCCCGTAAACCTTTCAGTGGCATTTGGAAGTGGGACTGAGAATGAAAAATAATAAGAATATGTGAGATGGTTATGAAGGAGATAACATTTGGAATATTCAGCTGGTTAAAGGTGCAGTGTGTAAGATTTGGTGACATCTTGAGGTGAATTTGCATGCTGTGTCCATCACAAAATGTTTACTACGTCCACTTTCACTACAGTAAAAATATGGCTGCCCCCATAAAGAGGACCCGCTCCTCATGTAAATATACAGTAAGAGACTCGTTTAAGGGTGTTGGGGGAAAAAAACATTCAGATGATCATAACTTCACGAAAATGTCAGTATGTCATTGTTTTGTAATATTTTTAGAGGTGAAGAAAATGACACACTGCACCTTTAAAGTGAACTCCTGGACTATTTTGTTCAAACATCAAATCAGCGGATAAACCAGAAATCCTTTCTCTCTGTCCCCGTGTGACAAAATGCTTCCAGCATGAGCCGAGCAAACACTGAACATTCCTTTCCATTTCCAACGCAGGCCATCTTGAATTACTGCAATTTGGTATCATGGCAACGGGAGACAAGGTAAAAAGGCCGGGCCTGGCTTCGCTGATGAGCATCAGTCTTTTAAAGCTGGGAATCAATCCGCCGGGCTGGATGACCTGTGCGCAGTGTGCATGTATGGATTAGTTTGGCCCGAGCACCTGTTCCTCTTCTGTCAACAGAGGATCAGGTTACCGCTCCGCGCTGCAGCCTGACAGACCAACGCTGACCTTAAAGGTGCGTTAGGACACTTTGTGGGTCTAAAATCACTTTGTGATGCTGATGACTGAACCAGCTGTTAGGAAAGGTGAGATATGGTCACACGCTGTAACGTACAAAATGATGCAGATTTGAGCTGAAGCCTCAGTCCAGCTCCGTAATGGCTGCTGCTGCTGCTCTCTCTTGCACGCACACTGGTTGCTTATTCTGGCGTGGAGCTCCAGGTAGCTCCGCCTCCCGCTGGTGGAGTTGTTTTTTTTGTTTTTTTTGAGGAAGGGCTGGTGGTGGACACGATGTAGCACAGACACTGTTACTTTCCTCAGCTCATCCACAAGCAGTGACAGAGAGCTGGCTGCATGTCACTTAACGGCCACAGGGGGCGCTATAAACCAGTGATTCGCGAACCCATTTTCAGCAGGTCAAGGGCCTTTGCCTTGCTGTGCTTTTACTTTGAAGGGTTTTTCAATGCATCGGAGTGCCGTCCATTCACACTCCTTAACAGTAGGTGGCGATGAAGCCCTGCAATGCTAATAGACACAGATCGAAGAAAAGCAGTAAGGTTTGTTTACGTATGCAAATTGATCACTTGTTATTGAGGGGTGATGTTGGGTCCCAAACTCCAGACCAGTTGAGAACCACTGCGATAAACTATATTCATATGTGAATATTCACAGCAAGCGCGCACGAGTGCATATCTATCAACGATGTGTCAAACAAGTCCGGTGATCCGATCCAGCTGCAATTATTCATAACGAGAGGATAGAAGACACGATGATGGTTCCACAAACATCTGTGCTCTTATTTAAACATGAATCATAACAAAGTCTCTCAGGTCCATTACGGAGTTAAGCCTCCATCACGGTCCAGTGGAGCGAGGCCAAGGCAGAACTTCACATCGGGCCGAGGACAAACATGGGCCCCGACCTGAGAGACCCATGCTCCTGAGCGCTGAGATTCAAAGACGAGTGTTTGCCTCTGGACAGCAAAGAATTATTCATATCCAGAGTTTCAAAGTTTGCTCATTAGAGCACATGTCTCCGCCCTTTAAATTGATATTATCCAAATTTTTAAAAAAAGATGAAAGAGTCCTGCGCACTTCTTTAATCCATCTGGACTAACGTCCGCTCCGCTCAGCAGGCGTTCCCCCCGGTGCGACGCTCCCCTCGCTGTCACCCCCTTTATTCTCCTGATGACCAAACGATTAGCTAGCAGCCTTTATGCTAACCACACAAAGGCTGACGGCTGACGGATGGGCTGGGTGATGGACTCGGGCGCTCGCTGTCAGAGGCTTTGTCCTGGATCTCTGACACCTTCTAGCTTGTGATCCACGCGGCCCCCCTACTGCCTCCGTCCGATCCCCAGAGCCACCCCCGATACCCCCCCCCCCCCCCCCCCCCCCCCCCCCCCCCCCCCCCCCCCCCCCCCCCCAGAGCCCCCCCCGATCCCCCCCCCCCCCGCCCGCCCCAAACCAGCTGCCTCTGACCCCTCATCACAGCCCTGCCTCTGCCTGCCATGTGCTGGGAGTCAAAGGGTTCCCACCTATCGCTCATCAAAATGGAACCCCACCATCTCCGGCTCCACGCACTAAATCACAATCAATCGCCGGGCAGACAGAGATGGATTGGGACGTCCACGACCCTGTACCTTTCAGGGGGGGTTGGGGTGGGGGGGCGCCTGCCCTCCAAAGAGCTGCTGTCACTGCCCAATAATGCCGGCGATTCTAGGGGGAGTGAGCGGGTCAAGTCTGCCGCCCCTGGAAGG
The DNA here is from genome assembly GCA_016785325.1 of Chascanopsetta lugubris. Lineage (NCBI taxonomy): Eukaryota > Metazoa > Chordata > Actinopteri > Pleuronectiformes > Bothidae > Chascanopsetta > Chascanopsetta lugubris. The sequence goes on from JAFBJT010103902.1 coordinate 13,656, forward strand.
AAGTGATCACAAAGCAATGGAGGGAAAGTCTTTTCTCCTCAGGAGCAACGCTCACAATGTCTAACAGCATGTCTGACAGACGGACGTTTCCCTTTGATGCTTTGATGCTGGAAATGACTTCAGAATAAAATCTTAATCCATCTAAATGGGATTGAACGCACATTAAGAGCACGAGAGGAAATGTCCCTCCGAGTCTGGGTCTCCTGAGGTTCACCCACGTGCTGGATCGTGCTCCTCGGGGTCTTGTCCCCCTCGGCCATGAAACGCTTCAATATTCGGTTTGTCCACAAAATAAAGTTTGTGTTTAAAGGCTGGAAATCAAACCCTGTCTCTGACACCATCACTGCTACTTGCCAGCATGAGCTTTTTAATGCAAGATACCAGCATGAACCAAACTATGCTTCAGATAAATAATGTTCTGTCTAATGAGTCGACCAACAGCAAACCAGAGAGGAAGCCTTGTGGAATTAAAGGGGCTATCTCTACTTTATTGAATTGAAATGTTCAGAAATGACCTCACATCTCACTGGAGGGTTTAGAAATGTCAGTGACCTTGAAAGTGAAGACATCAGTGTTTCCCTTTACAGAGACTAAAAAGGGCACTAGAATATAAAATCTTGGTGGTTTTCATTAAGACTGACAGGAAAAGTCTTTTAAACACCAAAAGCTCAACACGCTCAAAAATATAAATGGAATATTTGACTTAGGACTAAGTTAATGTAGCTGCTAGCTAACATTTCTCGAGCATATGTAGCTGAACCTTGAGATTTCGGTCATTTTGTCACTTCTAACATATTACAATTTATAAAAACATTTTGTTTATAATTACCAAAATGTTTTTTTTTTTCCATGACCCTAAAATGATCCCATTAATGTATATTTACGCGAGGAGCGGGTCCTCTCTACGGGGACCGCCATGTTTTTACAGTAGTTAAAGTGGACTTATTAAACATATATTGACTGAAGTCGACCACAGGTTCTCCTGCATGTTCAGAAGGGTGAGGAGACGGATACAACACGCAACTTCACCCCTAGAGGTCACCAAATCTCACACTCTGAACCTCATAGATATCGACAAGATATAAAACCTGAACGCATGTGCAATCAAAAAGCTGTGAGCCCGCCCCCTTTTGGTCTCCCCTCCAAATAAACCCGTGTTGACATTCTGCCACACATCATCACGCGTATCTTCAAGAGTCGCCGTCTAGTGCTTCCTGATTTACTCCACGACAGACTGGAGTGATTGCATCATTCACATGAGCACCGAGGAGCGACATCATTCAGATATGTCAAAGCCTCCACGATGCCATAACACCATGATTGGAGGGAAACAGACCTTATTCTGCATTCAAAGCCAAAGGCTGGAGGAGGATCATTCACATGTAGATGTGTCCTTCTAGAAGTGCCTCGGCTGTACAATTTCCATTTAGATACGGCGTATACACAAATAAAGAAAGGACATCGGGTTCTTCATTTGATTAACTAATCACAGTCTTTGTAATTGCACTCGGAGACCTTGAAGGGCAGTGGCGGGGCTGCGCTCCCTGATTAGACTATTGCTGCTGCGGCTACGGCAAATCAGTTGAAGTAAGCGGGATCCGAACACTACACACAGGGGCTGTGATTAAACAAGCGATTAAGGCAGAGAGAGAGAAAGAGAGAGAGAGAGTTTCTGTCTGTTTAATCCCTTTTCCCATTGTCTAAATAGATCGCTGCAGTATATTCCCTGATCAACAATAACACAACACCACCAGCATTGGAGTGGGAGGTGATTAGGGTCTTAAAGCTCCCTGGAGAGCGGCTGCAGGTTGTTTGTGATTAGCTCAAATTTAAAGCTACATTCTGTTCTTATTGCCTCGCGCTGGAGCCGGGAATTCATTATCTGATGTGAGGGGGAAGACGAGAAGGAGACAGTGTGTCAGATTTGGTGACATCTACTGGTGAAGTTGCACGTTGTGTCCATCACCTCACCAGTTGTTCTTAAAACTCAAAGGACGTTCAGTACGTCCACTCTGGGCCACTGTAAAAACATGGCGGCCTCCATAAAGAGGAACTGCTGCTCTTGTAAATATACAATAATGGGCTCATTTAAGGGTAATGGAAGAAAATCAAACATTCTAATGATTCTAATGTTAGTATGTCATTGTTCTGTTATATTTTTAGGGGTGAAAAAAAGACCAAAATATCACACACTGCACCTTTAAACAGGAAAGGTGATGGTGGGCTAAACAGCGCCCCCTGATGGGATATATAGACCTTTAATTATTTGATTATCTATTACTATCGGTCATCACATCAAAGATGTGGCTTTACTGCCATATCAACAGATGACCTGCAATGCTGCTTTTGTACCACTAGAGTGAGTCTTGACCCGCTAACCTGCTGAGGCGACCGAACTCGCATAGACTGTACATACATGATGTCACTCATAGGTTTGTGTAGAGTGCGTACGAGTGGGCGGTTCACTCACATGTTCACTCATCGGCCATCTTGCCTCCTCCTACTTCCTGGTTCATCCGAAAATGGCCAAAGAGGCAGGTGGAGCTGAGGTGGGCCACGCCCCTTAATCACGCAGCATTTCACACCTGGACATGATTTAAAAAAATAAGCGAGTCAGAAAAAATGAAGCCCCATCAAACATTTGTAGCAGACTTTTTAGACATTATTCATTCACCTCTGAAGTAGAACATTTTAACATGGGAGCCTATGGGAATGGAGCCTCAAGTGGCCACCCTGTGAACTGCACCTCTGTCCAAACTGTGCATCTCCCTCTCAGTGAGAACGGAGCGATCTGCTCTCATGACACAAACAGTTGGAGCCCCTGGATCAGGACGTGTGGACGAAACCCTCCTCAGCCTCACAACTCCGGTCTCCGGGCGCTTGGACCCTTTTGTCAGCTCTGTGCCGCGGCCTCTTCACGGCGCGCCGAGCCGAGCGCTGGTGTCTGCGCCTCGTCTGCTCCGCGGCCCATCTCTGTTCAGAGAGCTCATTATGCAAACTGCTCCCAACTCCCGCTGTATAATTACTGCTTAATTAATTTGAGTGAAATCTTTCATCTGTCTGTGTCCAGCCAGCTCCTTCCTTCCATTTACAACATGATATTAATTCCAGAGGGGGTGGAGGGAGGGTGGGGGTGGGGGGGGGTGAGGTGGGAGGGGAGGTGGTGCGGCGGCCCGGCTGATGAAAAGGCTGATACCATTAATCAAGTACTGTATCTTTTTCCTTGAGTTTTTCTGCAGGAATAATAATAAGTATGACGAGCCGAGTCTGATTAACCCTATTATGCTCCCTAATTAGGGTGATCATTTAATAATCAAGGAAGCAGCACAATTATAAAAGAATGCTAATCACGCCACCTAATAAAGAGTGGGCCCATTCTGGGAATTCTTTGTTTGGAAAATATGGCATTCCAAAATGAAAGGTCAAGACATGCTTCATGTGTTTTAACGTTCACGTGTGGAGGACGTACTTGATGTTATCAGAGATTCTTCTCACATGCGTGTTGTTGTCTGTGGAGAGGAGTCACGACAACAGGGAGGGGAGGAGCTTCGATTATGGAGTGAAATGGAAAATTTAATTCTCTTTTCAGGATTAGAAACGGGAAGAGAAGGCTAGTTAGCTTAGCATAGCTCACGTGCTACAAAAGCAGCGCCTCTGACTCATATTTACATCATGTGCGTGCTTGGTGTCATGTGTGCAAACGTCAACATGTAACAGTTTAGGTCTTACCTTCAACTCTATAATAAAGATGGACGTAGCATCCGTGACATTAAAGTGAGTCTATGGGGATTGAGCCTCTAGTGGCCACCGAGTGACCTGCAGGTTTTTGAGTTTTGATAATAGCTCCCATAAGTTCTCCTGCATGCTTTGAATGGAAAGGTGAGATGAGGTTTATCTGAACACAACTTCATCACTACACCTCTTTAAATCCTACACACTGCACCTTTAATATAATCATCTTTTCTTTTTGTAAATCAAAATGAATCTTAGAGCAGAGGCGACAGGAAAGACTGTGTGGAATCAAACGTGGAGCCTGAGGCCTCGGTCAGAGTAGAGAACAGAGGTTCAGCACCACGGACAGCGACTCATGCTCTGCAGAGAGTGGCTGAACTCTAGAGCAGTGATTCTCTACTCGTGGGTCGGGAACCTAGAGTGGGTTTGCAAAGCCGTTTTCATTGGGTGGCGAGCCTTTGACTGGGGAAAACAAATACATAACATTTTTTTATTTTGACTTTTTTTTTTTGTTCAAATGCATTGGTGGGCCATCTATTCTCACTCCTTAACAGTAGGTGGCGATGACGCCCTTTAATGCTGATAGACACCTGCAATCTAAAATATCGAGGAAAACCAGAAAAGTGTGTTTACATGCGCTAATTGACCACAACCGCAAGTTCAATACTGACTACACTGAAATGCTAATTGAGTGTTGGATGTTGTTGTTTATCATTACACTTGGGGTTTTTTGTGTCGCTATCTTTTCATGACATTCATTTCATTGAGGGGGGACGGTGGGTCCCGAACCTCTGTCAGTTGAGAACCACTGCTCTCGAGGACGCAGCTCTACACAGTGGACACTAATTAAAGCAGAAACAGACAGTTATATGCTCAGCGTGTATCTTATTGCACTCTTGCATTAGTGAGTGAGGGAAGCTGAGTAATAGTTGGAGAGATGAGCAGAGTGTGTGGCTCCATATGTCAATAGATAAAGGATATGGCCCATTAGCTGTGCCAGGGTCCATCCTTCACGCTCCTCCATGATACAACTGCTGTCGACCATTCCATCAAGATAATGGTGACCTCATAGATGGAGTCTATGAGCAATGGGCCTGATTTCATTTTTCTTACCCGGAGTCATTAACAGTATCATTAGGATCTTCAGGGAGCCGACGAGGAGCCGAGCTCAGACCTGTGCTGTTGTCTACTCCTGTGAGAAATGTTCCAAATACTGAGCCAGGAAGACCCTTTATACTCTGTGTGTGTGTGCGTGTGTGTGTGTGTGTGCGTGCGCCTCCTTCACTTTGTATCTGCATCTACATGAATGTACCTCAATTTACTCCCCTTCACCCCCACAGTGCAGCTGTGCCTCCGAGAACTCTTGTCAAGTAATTGAATGAGCCAGGGTGGGGTGTGGGGTGTGGAGTGTAGAGGGGGGTGTGTGGAGGGGGTGGGGTGGTGGTGGTGGTGAGGGGGGGGGGGGGGAAAGAAACCAAGGGAGCGGAGGGGGTGGGGGGGGGGGGGGGGGGGGGGGGGGGGGGGGGGGGGGGGGGGGGGGGGGGGGGGGGGGGGGTTGGAACCTGTGGCAACGATTGTGGAGCCCGCTGGCCTTATTATCTGTGACACGGCGGCCGCTCCGCCTGCACCCTCTCGCCCTCTCACTCATGAATACAGAAACGAGCGCCATGGACGTCACAGGAGGTGGAAACAGGCCGAGGCCCCAGATACGCAACAACCGCTTTATCCACCTCTGCAGCTCAGAGGTGAATTAGTGTTTAACATTCCAGGGCATGATTCTGACTGGGGGTGTGGGGGGGGGGGGGGGGGGGGGGGGGGGGGGGGGTCCAAACAACCAATGGACTGCAGAGATTATTGAGAGACACTCTGGTGCTTTTGATGAGTGAATTAGAGATAAACACGCCCCAGAGACGGATGTGTCTGATGTGCTGTGGCCCCTTTAAAGGCTGCTGCTCATACGTATGTCTGTGCACTCTCGACGTATCACATACTCATATATACATATGTATATATATATATATATATATGTTCTAAGTCTTTTCTTAAGATATCTTAAGATATCTTTAGGATTTTGGTCAGTTTTTTCACTTCTAAAAATATTACAAAACAATTATATACTGACATGTTCATGAATTTGTAATCACTTTAATGTTTTATTGTTTTTCATTATCCTTAAATGAGCCCATTGCTGTATATTTATATGAGGAGTGGATCCTCTCTACGAGGGCCGCCATGTTTATACAGTCGCACAGAGTGGACGTACTAAACCTCTTTTGAGTGTTAATGACAACTGAAGTCGACCGAAGGTTCTCCTGCATGTTCAGAAGGGTGAGGTTCATGGATACAACATGCAACTTCACCTCTGGAGGTCAACAAATCGTACACACTGCACCTTTAAACAAATAGCTGTTTCAATTTTTACGTGAGTTTTGATTTTTTTTTAAATTTTATGCCGACATGCAGAATCTCACATTTAGAGTTTTTATGAGACAAAAATACAAAAGTGAGGACTGAGACGTGTCCTGTCTGACCTGTCTGAGGTCAGCTGTCAGAGGAAGTGACCCGTGCTGCACCGTCACAGGTGAGTATTATAAGTATGTGTCACACACGCAACCAGTGCTTCCATGACTGTGTGAGCAGGTGTCATGTCAGTCCACAGCCACAGGTAGCGCTATAATCAACCCTTTTTTCCCCCTTTTTCAAAGTGCACTAATTCTACTTGAAATACTGCCTTTCGTACTTGGATTTTTTTTATCATCGAATTAATTTCATTCCAAATAGACAGACAGGCAGACAAACAGAATTACACATTAAGGCAGTGTCCTCGTCCTCAGAGTCCTCAGCATCACTGACAGAAGGACATGAGTGGGATCAGGGACGTTCCCCGTCCACACCGAGGTCCATTAGTCCAAAGCTCTTTACAGCTGTTCTCACACTGACCCGTTCTCAGGGGCTTCGGTCTAAAGTACATTTTAAAGTCTAGACTCTGACCTCTGGGCTCCTCTCATGGCCAAACGGCCCCACGTCCACCGGTCCCCCCTGGCACCACCAGTCCCTCTGCTTTCACGGAATCACTGTGCTGCTGCTCACAGGTGCAGCTCTGCTGCTGTTGCCTGGCAACACATGTGTTTACTCTCCTGACAGCACATGCAGATTGTTTTTGTTGGTGGTTAAAGAGAAATCAGCTTCAGAATGCGAGGAGGAGCAAACAGGTTGGATGTCATCGGGAGTAAAATATAAATCCTCAGTGATAAATATAATCTATGAAATAACTGACATGGAATTTTGGATTTAAAATGTCATTTTATGGACAAATCATGAACTCTGCTTACCTTCAGGTCTGACTTTTTAAAGATAAACAATCCAGGTCTGGTCGTCTGAGCCACTTTCTTCTTTTTGGATCCGACGAGAAATCGGATTAGGAGACGATCCATGTCCTGAAAGAGCCGACAAAGTGCATGAGCTACTTGTTCTTCTAAAGAGGAAAGACACAGGGTTTTCTACAGAACCAGGTCAAATACTGATATGATGTCGACACACAACAGAACGTGTGTGAGGGACAGTTTGGGGAAAAAGCTAACGAGGTAAACTGAAGCCAGCATGAAAAGAGCCGTGTCCCTGAAAAGAATGTGTGCACCTTTAAAAACCAATCACTTCATTAAACTCTGGCACCTTTGTTCTCCCGTCTCATTGTTCTGTCCCCTCTCACTTTTCAGAGGTGGGGGGGGGGGGCTGAAGCTGTGCCGCATCCACGGCCCGGCTGATTAAATCTGGATTCCCCACGCCGGCGCTCTCCATGGTGCTGAAAGAGCCCCTCTATCAGATTACAGCCGGGCCAGAATGGAACAGGACCCGGCCTAATCAATGACATTAACTGATTGACAAAGCATCGGAGGAGGCGGCCGTGTAGTGAGCACCAATTACAGTCATGTCCCATTGCACTTTCAAATTGGCTCGGGTTGGTGCTGCACACGGAGCCAATCACTCATGGGGGGGGGAACAAGTGCTTCCTCTGTGTGTGTGTGTGTGTGTGTGTGTGTGTGTGTGTGTGTGTAAGAGAGAGAGAGAGAGAGAGAGAGAGAATAAAGAGAAGAGGAGAAGGGATATGAGCTGGTCCACAGGTTCCTCAGTGTCACTGGTTAATGTTTGCCATGGTGCAAACAGGCCTGAATACTACAGGTGAGTCTAATGTCACCTGTAGGTGGCGCAGTGGAGTCAGGCTGGATCGGAAAAAATAGACAACTGATTTTAAAGGTAGAATGTGTCGGGTTTTGTGACATCTTGTGGTGAAGTCGAGACCTCTCTGATTCTGTAAAAAACATGGTGGGGCAACATGGCGCCCTCTGGTGGAGAGGAGCTGCTACGGGCGTGATTCTAAATATATATTAAAAGACAACAACACGCTGCCACTTTAAACCAGCACATTCCCAAATCGTACACACTGCACCTTTAAATGCTCATCTCAAACCTGTAGTGTAGTTCAGTTAAAGGTACAGTGTGTCGTGATGTTGTACGTCTTTAGAACTGTGTGTAATGAAAACAGTGCAGGAGCACAATGTGGCAACAAGATCAGATCATGACTCGTTCCACCATGTTAGACGTGTCTCTGCCAGATAGTGATCGAGTCCCGCAGGAGGCAGGAAAACAAACCACAGCCACGTTTCAACTCCTGAAGCTCCTCCTGTGATAAGGAGGGGAGGGAGGGAGGGGGGGGGGGGGGGTCTGCATTAAAGCTGC